>MU733550.1:66685-100560 GCA_026770625.1 Nicotiana glauca
AGGGGAAAAAGGAGAGATTGTAAACTTGTTTGGCTTGATTGTACCTTTCATGTGCATTTGATTGTTGATTCTATTACTGTTTGTTATCTATGTAGTGATTGATCTTACTTGGGGTAAAGTTTGTTCATACATACTAGTACAATTCAAATGTACTAACGTCCCTTTTGCCGGGGGCGCTACATTTGTATTATGATTATAGGTGGATCTATAGCAGGTACTCTAGTCCACCGAGAGTAGCGCTCCTCTCCATCCTATCAGTTGCATTGGTGAGCCCCACTTCCTCTTGGGGTGATGTGTGGTTCATGCCACCTTCTTTTGAGTTTATTGTGTATTGTAAGGTATAGCTGGGGCATTGTCGCTGGCAAGTATTGGTTAAGTTCCTAGCATTCATAGAGGCTCCGTAGACACAATGTGGGTGGTGTACAAAAGTATTTTTGGGTAGTAATGGTACGGTTCAGAATCGTGGTGCGCGCTGGTAAATGTTTTATGTATTTTGCAAGTACTTGGTATTAAATGTTGAAAATGATAAAAAGGAGAAATGAACTCAAGTTGTAAGTTTATGCTTAAGTCTTAATTTGCTATTTCAAAAGAATAATGTATATTGTAATCACGGGGTAACGCGCGGGATATGAAAGGCAATTCCAGGTCCGCTTGACTGGGGTCCTCCGGTTGAGCGCTGGTCGTGTCCCTTGATTTTGGGGCGTGACATCTATACCCTAAGGCTGTGATAATCCACCTTCCCAAAATACACTCAGACCATAATCCCTTGTTAGTAACTCTTTCCCCCAAAAATGTGAATCATTTTAATAAACTTTTTCGTTTGGAAATGATTTGGTGTAGACATCCGGACTTCATTAACTTAGTTAAGCACTGTTGGACTAGTGATAACCTTATTTCTGCTCAGAATACATTTAGAAACAAGGTTATCAGTTGAAAAAATGAGACTTTCGGTGACATATTCAAAAATAAAAAAGGATACTTGCTCGGCTAAGTGTTATCCAATCCTTACCAAATTATCATAATAATTATTTCTTACAAGATCTGGAATCTAAATTACAGCACGATTATAACTCTATTTTAAAAATGGAACATGATTTCTGGAAATACGGTCTAGAATAAACTGGCTCAATGAGGGCGATGCTAATACCAAGTTCTTTCATATCATGGCCTCAAATCGTAAATGTCGTAATTCTATTAGGTATTTCACTAATGATAGTGGTGATAGGATATCAGATCCTAAATTAATTCTAGACCATGCACTAACATTCTTTAGGACTGCTTTTATGACATCTAAATTCTATTCCCCAAACAACATCAACATAGGTGATACCTCATCTCTAAAAAAGTGGACCTAAGTAGTCTTGATAATCCTTTAAATAATTCTGAAATCACTAAAGCTTTATTTTCATTCAAACCCTTTAAGGATCTGGGCCCGGATGTCATCCATCCCTTTTTAATAAAAAATATTGGCAAAATCATTGGTAAATCCGTTATAAGCTACTGTTATAAGGTCTTTAAGTCCCAATCTCTGCCAAATGGTATCAATAACACATTTGTTTGCCTAATTCCTAAATTTTCTAATGCAAACAACCTTAAAAACTTTTGACATATTGGTCTTTGCAATACCTCCTACAAGATAATCACAAAAATCATTGTTAATAGGATAAAACCCTTTCTCCCTTATCTTATTAGTCCAATGCAGTTTATCTTCATTAAAAATAGAAGAGCTTGCGACAATGCTATTATTATCCAAGAAATTATGAATAATCTCCATAGAACTAGAAAATTCAACTTTGATATGATCATCAAATTGGATTTAGAAAAAGCCTTTGACCGGTTGGAATGGTCTTTTGTCTATAAAACCCTTAAGTATTTCCAATTTCCTCCTAAATTATCTCGTCTGATCATGAATTGCATATGTACTAGCTCTATGAGCATCATAGTTAATGGTGCTAGAACAACTTTTTTCCAACCAAGTCGAGGAATTCGTCAGGGTGATCCTATATCCCCATATGTTCATCCTTTTCCTTGAACTTCTTTCTCGTTTAATAAACCACCAAGTAGACACTTTACGATGGGACCCAATCTACTTTAAACAAAAAGACCCCAATTTTTCCCATATCGTTTTTGCGGATGATATTACTCTAGTGGGGAAAGCCAACAAAAAGACTAGTTATTGCATTAAATCATGCTTGGCTTATTTTTGCAATAAATCTGGGCTTGCCATTAATAAAGCCAAATAAAAAATTGTCCTTCCTAACTATTCTCCCAAAGATTTGAAAATATTCCTAACCAACCTCTTTAGTATTGAATCCACTAGGGAATTTGGCAAGTACCTTGTGTCGCACCCCCTTTTTCCTCCCCTTTTGACGGGGAGATGTCCGGGTTTCGGCACTCACGGGATGTAATGACTCATTTCCTTTTGGGAATTGGGTATTTGAAGAGTCTCCACCTAACGGATTATGGTGCGTTAGGGAAGCTAAAGTGATTAACTCTTTAGTTGGTTTGCATTACCAGAGATTAGGGTAAGGGCTCGAAGTAACCTCGAGGGGAAGGTGTTAGGCACCCCTCTTGGTCCACAAACTGTGGGTCCCGACCAAACTTATATTCGCAAATTATTCCATACAAATAGTTGAATCAAATAAGTTGTTTGTAAAGCACATTGAACAATTCAAGTAGTGAAATAAAGATTTGAACAAGTTGTAAAAGACGAGAATTTAAACAAAGAGAGGATTTAGGCAAAGAGGGGTCCTAGGTTATTTGTCCTATAGGATCACCCCACGCAATGTCCGGTAGACACTCCTCAATGAGGGGCTACACGTGACATTAACGCGTAGTCATCATATCCCATGTCTATCCTTCCCATCCCCTTATTGTCATGCAAAACGAGTGTTTGGTCACTGATTCCTATTGCGTGCTGCTACCCGTCCCTTCTTAGTGGTCCCGGAGGGAGTTAGGACCTCTACCTATAGGTAGTTCTAGACGTACCCCCTAAAGTTTGGAAAGGCGAAAACTCTAAGGCGACAGTCAAAACATGTAGGACTTTCACATAATGGGAGCAGATAAAAGGCTCAAGTTTCCTCCTCAAATAAACATACAAGTAGCACGACTCAAACACAATTAAGGTCTTTATTAATCAAAGTCCTAAAGCAGAATCTCTAAGTGACTATGCAGTAATAGACCAAACTTTATACCCAAAAGTTATAACCTAGCAGTTGCCTAAGGACTCTTTTAAAGTTATTAAAATTAGAAATGTTAAACGACAGTGATAGCTTCAGAAAATGCAGTTTTGAGAATGCCCTAAGACTGTCCTATATGTAGTATACTGTGTTTATTTCAATGCAGAAGCAAACATGTTTTCGATATAGAATCATTTAATACCTAACGACATGGTATCTAACGAGATTAATTCAACTTCGAAAGAACTTGTTTTAAGGAATGTATCATTTAATAAAACCAGCTTTAGAAATGAACTAGGCGTAATGAAATTGATTTATTAGGCTAAATTAAATTACTGTGCAGAATTGCGAGTATAGATCCCTATAGGCATGGTATCTAGGCGTATTACTATTTTAGCAACATATAGAAAGACTTATTAGAACTGAATCAGAGTCAAACCTTATAGGCATGGCATCTATATTTGAATTGATTTGAGACATGATTATTTAGAATCTATGAACATGGTTTCTAACATGACAAAAATGCAGAACCTTAGGAATATGATTTCTACTTGATGCAAACAACATTAGAAGTGAAACTTATAGGCCTGATTTCTATTTGATGCAAACGAAATTGCAAGTGAAACCCTATAGGCATAATTTCTATTATGCAAAAAAAAAAAGCAATCAGATTCAAAAGAGCAAACCTATGAGCATGTTTTCTACTTACACAAGCAATCATATTCAAAAGAAGATCCTAGGAGCATATTTTCTACCCATATTACCCCATAAAGTATACATCTACCCGACTTTTTTTTTACTAAATACCCCAAATATCTGTTTACAAATTATTACAGGCCAATGAATGAATTACATAAATGAAGTAGAAAATCAAGAAGCTATGCTATAGGGAGCCTGAAATTAGGCCCAAGTTTCCCAAAGCCTCCAATGGTCTCATAAGCCTTAATTCCACAGACAAATCAGATGCTAGGTGCATCAAAGTTCCCTAAGGGTCTTAAGGACCCCAGCAATGCTTACACCTAGACTTAGTAACCACGAGTGGAACCAGTACAGTGTGGAAAGCCACCCTCAGTATGCCAGAGTTTAGAGGGCTCTCAATAGGATCCCATGGTAGTACACTTACTAGAGGGGGTAGAACTTATCGACTAAGAATAAAGTGAAAGTGCAGGACACAAGTTGAAAAGGTTTATTAGAGACTATTTTGAAGAGATACATAGTAACATGCTGATAACGTAACTTAAATACAAGTTTCACAACAGAACTACAAGTAGAAGTAAGCAAGAAATATAAGAAACTGAAACAATAAGAGAAACATATTGTTGTTGGAGCTTAAAATCAAAACTAGGACATACCAGTGAAGATAGAAGCAAGCGGAATGAAAGAATCAAAGAGCACAGATGATTAGCCTTGGCTTACAGTCGGCTAATAGTAGCAAACGACACAAGAGAAAAAGAGAGTAGAGATTTTAATAAGAGAGGTAGTTTTTGAAAACCCAATGTTCGTCCGGTTAATAAAAGATTTAGGGTATTTATAGTTGAAAGTAGGTACTGAAATAAGGTAAGAATCATGGTAGTATAATAATTGAAGAACTCAGAATAAATCACTTAGAGAATCACGGAAGTACTTCCTTAAGTTAAGGGAATCAAATCAAACCGGGAAGATTCAGCATCATATAAGGCAAGAAGAAAATCAGTGCATGACTAAATAAGGAAGGAGTCAAGGTTCAGTAAGCATAGAGTAGTCGATTAGGACTAAATTAATAAAAACTTAATTAAGGACACAACTCAATAGTAATAAAGTATCATAGCAAATATGGTAATAAAATCAGTTAGCTGAAACAGACGAGGTAAAACTTTTAGGTCTTTAAAAGAAAATCTTTCAATCACCAACAATTAAGGAAATCAAAATCAATCAAGAGGGAGTTATGATTCTTTATTTCAACATATAAATTGAGAAGATCAAATAGATGTAGCAAACGACAAGGTTAGCCATGTTGACAGAGAGAAACAAGAGATGAACAAGCAAAATGAGCACAATCGTACATAAGTGTTATAAGTAGGCTAAGGATTCAATAAACACACTGGAAGCATGGTAACCACATGAGATTAACAAGAGTTAAGTAAACATGCTAACACACAGAACCAAAGCAAAGAGAACCTTAGAAATTTGGGCTTTCAACAGAGTCGAGTTAAAAAAAATAGTAAGAACCTAAGATTGGTCAAAATAAGCAAGGAAAGAGTTTTAATTATAAAGAAAATCGGTCAAAACAGGTGTAGAAAGAACTCCGAGAAAATCCTAGTTTTTCATTAAAGAAAGTAGAATGGTTTAAAAATTGAGGATCTTTCAGAAGAAGTTCAAGAATAGTGCAAGTCAAAGGAAGAACAGACTTAAAGCGTAAAAAAAAATAGATCTTAAGAGATTCAAACGAGCTAGGTTTTCAAAGTAAACCCAAATAGAACTCGAAAGAACATGTTGTAAACTTCACCGATCATGACATATAAGGTGTGATTTTGCCCAAAATCACACCGGAGAAGCCATAAGTAACAGAAACAGAAACCCTAGGTCCAAATCGACATGGACTGGGATCCTTGAAGGCCTTAGAGATGATGAGCAAGGCGATGAGAGAACCATTAGAGGCTTGGGGTTTGAGAGGGAGTCGCCGGAGATGACCGGTGAAAGAGGCAGAGTTTGAAAAGTGATTAGGGGTTAGGTTGAGAGAGAAGAGATGAGATGATGGAGTTTGAGGGCGGCGGAATTAGAGAAATGATTAGGGTTAGGGTCTTTGTTAGAATAAAAAAGGAAAGGCAGAGCGAGGTCCATTGATCTAAAAGATCAGCGGCCAGGATTTAAGATAACTTGGGTCAGGTAGTGGGTAATTGGGTCTGGGTCGGGGTTTATTGGGTTATTAAATAGAAAATTGGGCTGGGATTGGGGTCCAATTTGGCTAGGATTGAAAGCCAAATTTGGCTATTATTTAAATAGTCAGTTTTTTTTCTTATTTTAATTTTAATAAATAAAAAGTAATGCTTGGAAAATAATTTAAGATGCTAAAATAATTTAAAATACATAATTAATTAAAAATATAGGGACCAATTTTATGCATATAAAATATAATTATATCTAAAAATGGGCTAACAATGCAATTATATGTAATTTAACTTAAAATACTAAATGTAATTATAAAAAATGCATGAAAATTGTACTAGCCATATTTTGGCATAAGTATAGAAATTAAATAATTGAATTATCATAAAAATAATTTTGGAAATAATTATTAGGAAATTTATGAATAAAAGGGGAGACAACAATAACAACAACAACCTAGTATAATCCCACTTAGTGGGGTCTAGGGAGGGTAGTGTACACGCAGACCTTACCCCTACGCTGGGTAGAGAGGCAACCCAGTATAATCCCACATAGTGGGGTCTGGGGAGGGTAGTATGTACGCAGACCTTACCCCTACCCTGGGATAGAGAGGTTGTTTCCAAATAGATCAATTTAAACCCTTAAAATTATGAAAAAAAATAATAAAAGCCTTGTACATATATATATATATATATATATATTATATATATATATATATATATATATATATTCTATTTTGAAGGTATTTATGCATATTTAAAATATATAGGAAAAATTTGGGTATCAATAGTGTGTCCGTTGGGAGATGGAGAGGAGGTCCAGTGGCGTCTGTAGGTTAGTAATGGAGGAGTTGTTGGAGAAGAGATGAGGTAGGGTCGACGGCTGGTGGTTGGGGAAATTGGGGGTGGTTTTGTCGCTGGTTTTAGGAGATGGCCGCTGTTTTTGTAGGTGATGGAGACTTGATGGCGATGGCGAATTTTTAGGGGTTGTGCTGCGATTGTCTGTTGTGTTTGTGCGCCTAGGGTGTCTAGGTTGATGAAGAAGATGAACCGATGGGGGTCAGTTCTTGAGAGGTGACTGCTGGGAGCTTTAGTGGATTATAGGGTTTTTCATGTGTTGTCAAAGGAAGAAGAAGGGTGTTGATGGATTGTCTAGGGTTTAAGAATATGAAGACCCTTAAGGTTCTTCATGAAAAAAAAAAGGCTGATGATTTTAGGTCTAGTGTTTTAGGTTGTGTCTAGATCTTAGGTGTTTGTATGTTAGGGTGTATAAGAAGAAGGGGGAGTGGGTCTTGGGGTTTAGCATTTACAATTGGGCCCTCTCTTTTGACCTCTTCAATTAAGACCAAACATAATTAGCCTCAAATTTCATTCTCTTTCTTCTAAAACAAGAATAAAAATACTACAATATTTACTAATTAATCCTACTTAAGTAAAATAACTATTAAAGCAAACCGTTAAAACAAACCTATTTTTGGTATTTTTAAAATATCATACTAAAAGATAAAAAATGAAAAAATCATTGTAAAATTAAAATAATATTCCTAAAAACAAAGTGGAACTATTTTTGTATTTTTGAATTTTATGTAAGATAGATAAATTAAAAGTAACTAGATAAAAAATATTAATTCGCTAAATAAAAGAAAATATTTTTGTAATTTTTATTTTTGTGATAAAATAAAGTAAAAGAGTCAAAACTAGTTGAAATAACTATATTAGACCTAAACTAACTATTTAAATGGTAAAATGTATANAAAAATTGGGTATCAACAACTGCCCCTCTTTACCCGGGAAGGATGAATAAGTTTTCGGGTAAAGACATGATGGTCAATTTTGACCGATGTGATGTTTCAAAAGACGGAGGCCGAACTCCGGTTTTCGAGTTACCTACCTATCCCTGGTTTTACAGGAATCAGGCCATGTGTAGTTTTGGATTCACCTGCGGAGTATGCCAATGAAATCATTTGTAAGGACGGACACGAGATGTGGAATCAGCTACGATTAGTGGTTAAGACTTGAGATGGATGGAGGGCACTGAAGCGAATTTGCTCCTGCAAGGATGATGGTTGCTCACCAGTAACTTGCAGATAAAAGACGCTACAAATATATTTGCAAAAAATTAAACATGATACAATTTCCCTTTGGACCATGAAGGTTGTCTTCGGACGGTTAAAGATGACATCCTTGGACCATGACGTCCTGGGCCATGAGTCTCTTAATGAGGAATTTGCAGGCCATGAAATAATGTTCTTGGTCCATGAAAATGGTGCCTCCGAACCATGACGCCTTTGAATAATGATATGCAAATTTGAGAGATCCTCAGGCCATTGCATGGTGTCTTCCGACTATAAGGATGGTGCCTTTAGACTATGATGCCTTTGGACAGGTTGGCGATGTTTCAACCTATGATATGTAATTATATGATGTAACGAGACAGGGTTTAAGAGGGCAGATCTTAGCCTGATTAAAAAACAGGTAGATAGTAATAGAAAATAGAGCAATATTGGTGCAAAGAGGGACAATGCTTAGTACCGTGCAAGGTGGGGAGGCAGGGATTATCCTTATGCAAACGAGGAGGCAAGGATTAGCCTCATGCAAATGTGGAGTCAGGGCTTAGACTCATGCAGGTATGGAGGCAAGGATCAGACTCATGCAAATATGGAGTCAGGGATTAGACTCATGCAAGTTAGGAGACATAGCTTAGTCTCATGCAAAGAGAAGGCAGTGCTTAGCATTATGCAAAATGGAGGCAGTGCTTAGACTCATGCAAGCTTCGGGATAGGGCTTAATCCCATACAGATGGAAGGCAGAGCTTAGCCTTATGCAGGTATGGAGTTAGGGCTTAGACTCATGCAAATATGGAGTCAAGGATTAGACTAATGCAAGTATAGAGTCAAGGATTAGACTCATGCAAATATGGAGTCAGAGTTTAGACTCATGCAGAGAGAAGGCAGTGCTTAGCCTTGTGCAAATATGGAGGTAGAGCTTAACCTCATGCAAGTTTCGGGACACGGCTTAGTCCTATGCAGATGGAAGGCAAAGATTAGCCTTATCCAGGTATGGAGTCAGGGCTTAGACTCATACAAATATGGAGTAAAGGATTAGACTCATGCAAGTATGGAGTCAAGGATTAGACTCATGCAAATACGGAGTCAGAGTTTAGACTCATGCAAGGAGAAGGCAGTGCTTAGCCTTATGCTGATATGGAGTCAGGGCTTAGACTCATGGAAATATGGAATAATAGATAAGGGTAGAGTATGTCTTAGCTAGGATATATTTCATGTCTAATGGCCGGATGGATGGTGAATTTTGCTTTGTGTATGCGTGTTTCGAGAATGCTACCGTTACGTCAGATGTGCCTACATTCAAAGAAAAATCATAAGTTTTAGGAGGGGAGGTTGGTTCTTGCTTCGTCTGTCGGCCTTGCTCTGCTCCGCTTTGGATCCCCCTTTGAGTTCCCCTGGGTAGCACCTGAATGTTATAAAAAAATAGAAATTTTTGAAAATATGAAATTATTGACAAAATAGAGTTATTTTGGAAACATATCAAATAATTTTGATAAACTAGTGACTGTAACACGTTTCAAAGGCATTGCAATTCTCTCATATTGGAATTTTGAGGGTCCTCCTCAAAATTCTGCCCTAGTTCTTGACTAATTACTGACTTCTTGACATGTGATGGTGCTGGCTGGACTTGCTCCAAAATTTTTAGCACCCTCCTCAAAATTCTGTCCCAGTTTTAGATTTTGGGGGAGAATGAAAATTTTATTGTGATATGACCAAACCCATAAGACTGCCGACGTATCCCCTCTTTAATAGAAATTAGGTCAAGCGTAGTTCAATTACATCAGAAGAGAAATGTGAAATAATTCTAGGCATAATATCTCTTGACTACGTCTGAATTGATTGGCTTTGGCCAGATCTCTCCATCCATCTTTGCAAGTATGAGTGCTCCTCCTGTTAGTACTCTATGAACCATATATGGACCTTGCCAGTTGGGAGAGAATTTCTCTTTGGCTTCATCTTGATGCAGGAAGATTTTCTTTAATACCAACTGTCCGGGTGCGGACTATCTTGGTTTGAGCTTTTTGTTGAAAGCTCTAGATATTGTGTTCTGATAAAGTTGGCTGTGACATACTGCGTTCATTATCTTTCCATCGATAAGGGCCAACTGTTCATAGCGACTTCTTATCCATTCTGTATCGCTGAGTTCAGCTTCCTGTATGACCCTTAAAGAAGTAATCTCTACCTCGGCTGGGATGACAGCCTTGCTACCATAAACCAGCATGTAGGATGTTGCCCCAGTTAACATGCGAACTGTGATGTGGTACCCTAATAGAGCAAAGGTAACTTCTCATGCCATTACTTGTGATTCTCTACCATTTTCCTTAGTATCTTCTTAATGTTCTTGTTGGAGGCTTCTATGGCTCCATTCATCTGAGGTCTGTAGGCGGTGGGATTCTGGTGCTTGATTTTGAAGGTTTCACATATAGCTTTCATCCGATCACTATTGAGGTTGGCGGCATTGTCAGTAATAATGGACTCAGGAATTCCGAATCGGCAGACAATACGATCCTTGACAAATCTGTGACGACTTTCTTATGCAGCATCTACCCATTTTGTCAAGTAATCAATGACTACCAGAATGAACCTGAGTCTGTTTGAAGCTGTGGGCTCAATCGAACCAATAACATCCATTCCCTAGGCAGTGAATAGCCAAGGTAAGCTTGTTGCATTGAGCTCGTTTGGTGGAACTTTTATCATGTCGGTGTGTACTTGACATTGAAAGCATTTGTAGACATACTGAATACAAGCCGTCTCCATGTTCATCCAAAAGTAACCTGCCCTGAGTATCTTGGCCAGAACGAAACTATTCATGTACGGGCCACATGTCCCAGTATGCACATCCTCGAGTAACTTAGAAGCTTCCTTTATGTCGACAGACCTTAGCAAACCCAAATCCGGAGTTCTTCTGTACAAGTTCCCAATATTGTGGAAGAAATGACTTGACAATCTCTGGAATGTGCATTTCTGAGTGTGATTTGCATGCTCCGGGTATTCTCTTTTTGATAAGTACTCCTTGATGTCATGAAACCAAGGCTTTCCATGTACTTCTTCCTCGATATGAGCATAATATGATGGTTGAATGGGATCAATATAGTTCTTATCTGGATGTTGTATCATTGATTACAAAGTGGCTAGTGCGTTAGCGAACTCATTCTGAATTCTGGGCGCATGTCGGAATTCTATCTTCGTGAACCTCCTTTTCAATTCCTACACATGGTGCAGATATGGCAATATCTTGGAATTCTTGGTAGCCCATTCTCCTTATACCTGGTGCACAAGCAAATCTGAATCACCGATCACCAACAACTCCTGAATGTTAATGTCGACTGCCATGTTGAGCCCTAGTATGCAGGCCTCATATTCTTCCATGTTGTTGGTGCAGGGAAATCTGAGTTTAGTAGATACCAAATAATGCTGACCCATTTCTAATACCAAGATTGCTCCAATTCCTACTCCTTTGAAATTTGCTGCTCCGTCAAAGAACATCCTCTAACCATCATATGTTTCCGTAATATCTTCTCCTACGAATGATATTTCTTCATCAGGAAAATATATTTTCAAGGGTTCGTATTCTCCTCCTACTGAATTTTCAGCTAGGTGATCTGCCAATGCCTGTCCCTTGACTGCCTTTTAAGTTACATAGACGACGTCAAACTCACTCAGTAGTATATGCCATTTAGCCAACTTCCCAGTAGGCATGGGCTTCTGAAATATGTACTTCATAGGATACATCCTGGAGATGAGGTATGTCGTATAGGCACAGAAATAATGCCTCAACTTCTGGGATGTCCAGGTCACAACGTAGGAAGTGCGTTCAAGCAGAGAATACCGTGCTTCATAAGGTGTAAATTTCTTACTCATGTAATATATGGCTTGCTTCTTTCTTCCTATCTCATTATGTTGTCCCAAAACACATTCGAAGGCTCTATCTATCACAGATAGATAAAGTAGCAAAGGTCATCCTGGTTCTGGCGGGACCAGAACTGGTGGTATGGACAAGTATTCCTTGACCTTGTCAAAAGCTTTCTCACAATCCTCGGTCTAGCTTGTCTCGGCATCCTTCCTCAGAATCTTGAAGATGGGTTCACATATTAATGTGGACTGTGCTATCAATCGACTGATGTAGTTGAGTTGTCCCAAGAAGCTCATCACATCCTTTTTGCTTTTAGGTGATGGTAGCTCCCGAATAGCTTTGACTTTAGTTGGATCTAGCTCGATCCCTCGGCAGCTGACAATGAATCCTAATAAATTTGCTGCAGGAACCCCAAATGCACACTTTGCAGGGTTCAACTTCAAATTGTACCACCTAAGCCTGTCGAAATTTTTTCTCAAGTTTGCTATGTGATCTGCGGTCTTTCTGGATTTGATAATGACGTTGTCCACATATACCTTTATCTCCTTGTGTATCATATTATTAAAGATAGTTGTCATGGCCCTCATGTAAGTGGCCCCTGTGTTCTTTAAACCAAACGACATCATCTTGTAACAGTATACACTCCAAGGCATAATAAAAGCTGTCTTCTCGACATCTTCTTCATCCATCCAGATCTGGTGATAACCTAAGAAGCAAGCTACAAAGGATTGGAGTTCATGTTTGGCGTAATTATCGATCATGTTATGTATATTTGGTAGCGGAAAGTCGTCTTTGGGACTTGTCCTATTTAAATCCCGATAATCAACACATACTCGGACCTTCCTGTCTTTCTTTGGAACTGGCACAATATTAGCTAACCATGTTGGGTACTCAACCACCCTGATAACCTTAGTTTTGATCTGCTTGGTAACTTCCTCCTTGATCTTCAAACTCATGTCTGGTTTGAATTTTCTAAGTTTCTTCTTGACTGGCGGGCACATGGGATTGGTAGGCAACTTGTGAGATACTATAGATGTACTCAAACCAGTCATATCGTCATACGACCATGCAAAGATATCCTCATATTCCTTTAGAAAATGGATGTACTCTTCCTTTTTCCGTTGGTGACAAATGAATGGTGATGCGGGTCTCTTTGACGGTCTCGACGTCTCCTAGATTTACTGCTTTTGTTTCGTCCAAGTTGGATTTAGGCTTGTTCTCAAAATTCTCAACTTCCCTGACAATTTCCTCAGGTATCTCATCTTCTTCCTCTGAGTCATTATTCTTATATTGCGTTGCCTCATTACATGTCACAGTCACTGGTTCATCAGGAAAAGTAATAATAACACTATAGAAGGAAAAGTATAAAAATAGTAATGAATAATGATAAAGGATAAATACGTTCGATTAAAACCGAGAAAATTGTTCAAACAAAAGCTTAGCTCGGTGGATCGAGCATTTATTTAAAACAGAGAAATCTTAAAACAAAATTGCTGGAAAATTTAAATTCCTAGAACAACTATAAATTTTGCCAAGCTACCCAGGGACTCGGCGGGCTCGGGATGGTGTGTTGGTCTAGTTTATGAGAACAATTCCTTTTTCCACATTCTGAATGGCGAGGCCTTCTTCCTCCCCCTCCTCAATTATGGCACTGCAATCCATATCCTCATCTTCTAAGAATAGATCCTTTAACCCAGCTAGTGCTTCTTTTTCAGCAGTTCCCCATATTGTGTTCGCCTGATGGAAAACTTGTTCTAAACGGGGTAACGGTTGCTCAAGAGGGTAATACGGTCCACACCATAGAGGCGACCAATCCCTATACTCTTAACATGTATACTGGTTTCCGAGTCCAAAGATGGTACCATGATTTTTCAGCCGTATCGGCTTGGTTATGCCCTGGAGGTTCTTTCCTAACCCCTTGCCAGGTTCGTATCCAGACCATGCTAGTATGCTTTCTATTTTGTTACTCCACCACTTATCCTCCTCAATGGCGTTGACCTATTCCATGTGATGATAAGTCTCCCCCTAGTCTCCTTCTATGTCTAATGACCGGGATGGTTGACTAGAGTATATGGGGTTACTCCCATATCCATGAATGATTACCTCCTGACGGTTCCATTCGAATTTTACGACTTGATGTAGTGTGGAGGGCACGGATCCAGCAGCATGAGTCTATGGGCGGCCCAACAAAAGATTATATGATGGTGGTATGTCAAACACTTGGAATTCAACATCGAACCAAGTTGGCCCCATCAGCAAGCAGAGGTTGATTTCCCCGATCGTGGCCCTCTAGGACCCATCGAAATCTTTCACATTCATGCTTCCGGTCCGTATTTCATGGAAACCTTTATCCAACCTTTTCAGGGTATCCTGTGGACAAATATTCAGACTAGAACCTCCATCAACCAGGACCCTGGCAATGAACTTGTCCTCAAATTGTACTGTGATATGCAATGCTCGATTGTGATTCAAACCTTCGAGCGGCAGCTCCTCTTCGTGAAAAATAATCTTATGACTCTCCAGCACTTGACTGACAATGTTGGCCATTTCTCCACTAGTTATATTATAGCCTTGCTCAGTACTTTTATGAAGGCGTTCTTGTGTGCCTCTGAATTTTGTAATAGTGACAGGATAGATATCTGAGCAGGGACTTTGTTCAAGTGATCAACAACATAATACTCTTTTGCCTGTACTTTCCTTCACAAGTCATCCGACCCGGTCTCAATGACAGGCTGCCTAGCAGTGGCATCCTTACTTGAACCTCCTAGGTGTTCAGGTGTGTAGACTCTTCCAGTTCTAGTCATTCCTTATGCGGCGTCAGATTCCTCTATCTTAGTCTTCCCTTTTCACCATTCCTCGGCGACATAGTCCTAGGGTATTGCTTTTGAGTTGAACGGGGGTGTGGTGGACACCATCATAGTAAAAGGTGTGACCACTTCTACTTCAAATGGAGCGGAGGTAGCTACATGCGGAGCTACTTCCACCTCGAATGGAACTGACGCAGTTGTCTCAACATCACTAGGTGCTTGAGTCTGAACCACGATAGGGGTAAGTGTAACTGCGGCCTTAGAGTTATCTCCTTCTCGGATAAGCCCGATTGACCCCTTAAGGTCCCATTCCTCATTTGTTTCTATAACATGTACTCCGTCACCTTTATGATCAGGGAGGGGATTGTTGCGGACATTATTTGCGGCTCCCTTTGCTTGTATGACCTTATTGTCAAGGAATGTCTGGATCTTATCTTTCAATGTTTGGCACTCAGCGATGGTGTGCCCTTTCATATCACAGTGGTATGCACAGTTTTTGTTCGAATTGACCCACTGGGATAGATTTTCTAGTGCCACAGCGGGAATAGGAGTGACGTAGCCTGCGGCCTTCAACCTTTATACAATTGGTCGATGGGCTCAGCAATGGCGGTGTATTGCCTGGGCGGCTTGCGGTCGAAGTTGGGTCTTGGTCTTGGGTAACTTTAGCGAGTTGGTGGTGATTGGAAGTAGGATGGTTGAGAATTATAGGTGTGATGAATAGCGACTTGTTGAGAATATTTGGGAGATGAAGGTTGATATGTGGGTGGTGACGCTTGGTATGTAGGTGGATGTGTTTGGTATATAGGTGCAGGTTCTTGATATGTGAGTGTAGTTTTTTGGCTCTGGGCCACCATTACTGCCCTAACATACATCTTCTTCGATATGCCACCTAATTGGAGTGCCTTACTCTTGGCTTGCAGTTCCTCAAAATTTATTACCATTCCGCTATTGATTCCTTCCTCGATCCTTTCCTCGAGCTTAATGATATAAGAGAATTTGTGATTCTCGACCATCAGTCTTTCACAATATTATGGATCCTGTGCTCTGACGAAGAATTTATTCGTCTGTTCTTCATCCAAAATGGGCCTGACCTTGGCGGCTTCTGACCTCCAACGAGTAGCATATTCACAAAAAGTCTCAGTAGGTTTCTTCTTAAGATTCTGAATGTAGAAGATCTTAGGTGCATTCTCTGTGTTGAACCTGAACCAGTCCATGAAATTTGATGCCATTCTTACCCAATTTGATCATTTCTTGGGATTCTAGCTGATATACCAAGATAATGTGTCCCCAGTACGACTTCTCATAAAGAGCTTCATTTGAATCTTTTCATCTTTTCCAACCCCGATAAGCTTGTCATAGTAGGTCCTTAGGTGAACCCTGGGGTCACCCGTACCATCTAACATTTCAAACTTGGGAGGCTTGTATCCTTCTAGCAATTCCACAATGGGCTGTATGCACATATCTTCGTAGTTCAAACCTTTTATTTCTCTATCGGCTTCAACACCTTGAACTCGGCTTGTTAACTTCTTGAGTCTTTCAACCATGTTCTTAATGAGCAGGTCCTTTTTGGAGGGTTCCGATGCACAGGAGTCTGGTTGGGTAGAATGTGGTACAGTTTCCATATATATGGAATTGCTCTGTTAGGTGCCAGGGACTTGGGTATACTGATGGTCATTGGTGGCGTTTTGTGGATCGGGAATGAGTGGTGGTGTATTTTGGGGCGGTGTGATAAGCGGTGGGTATGTGATTGGTTGATGCTGTTGTGGTGGAGTTGGTATCAACAATGGATTGATATTTTATGGTGGAGTGGCATATTGATTTGGTATGGTAGGATTTTGCGGATGTTGGTTTTGTGTGTTTTGAGGAGGTGTTGGGTTCTTTGTGTACTGTTGGTGGATACCAGGGACACTGAGGGTGAGTGACAAGTTTGCCAAATTGCAAACCTGCTCAAGTTCTCCTTGCAGTTCCAGTATCTTTTGTTCAAGTCTCAAAACCAGGTCATTCGGGGCCGTAGTACTGTGGCCGTCGGAGATATTTGCATTCTCAATGTTTTCCTTTCGAATTCCACTTAAGTAGTCCATCTTTGATTTTCCTTTGCTTTTTGTGTTGCTTGGAGGAGGAGGAGGTGGAGGGCCTCTAGATTTGGTATGATATGCTGATGATGACAGTATGGATGAACCAGCCTATGAGAATGGGAATAATAATAAAAATAAACAAAAGAAAAATGTAACAAGTTAGTGAGGATCTTGAAATGTTTGCAGTAGCTAAACACATATTGTGAAATTTAAACTCATATCCTAATTTGGGAGCCTTGTTGTGCCCGAGGTAGGCTTAGCGACAAATAAATTTGGAGAACTTCAAATGCCAATAAATGCCTCTTTCATAATATAAAAGTAGACGAATCCTAAAACGACACTAACATAATAAAACAAGTTGCTATTGGCACTTGGCCTTATTACATTTTAAGAAAAACAAGTAAATCTAATCTATTGGGTCCCAAAAGGGCCTTCCCCAGATTCGATCTTCCGGACTCCATCATATAGATCCCATAGCTCGTGCAGTCCAAGCAGCAATTAGGCTCGGGCCAGATGTCCTCCCTCAGCTTCTTCAGCGTTCTGACACTTCTCAATCCTTGTTATGACTTTGCCTTCTAGCTCCACTATTCCTCGCTCCAGGTATTCCAATTCCCTATTGGAGGTGATCGCCATTTCTTTCCATTCCTCAATCAACCTTGCATTCTTCTCATGTATTTCCCGGTGCTCATTTTCAGAGTCATGAACTCTTTTGCGCAGCCTATCGTACTTAACTTGGGTTTCAGCTTCCTCATCTATGAATCTATTTCCTCGACCGGTCCCTGGTGTCACTATCCCTTTCAGATCGTCCCCTAGCCAGGCCTGGTACAGAGGCTCACACTCTGTATGATATCTGTCAGGCTCAATGGTATTTTTCTCCATAATGATTTTGCAGTGACACATGTGTTGAGCTTGGCACTTGTTAGGGACATCATCGTCTTGAAAGTCTGCCCTGAAGTGGCTCATCTTGACAACCCTTGGCACAACTTGTTTTTTGCCCGCCTACCTCATAACTCGCATAGGTACATATGGATATATCTCTCTCAACCCGATCAACACCAAATACAGAGCATCCCTGGACCTGATAATAAACTCATCCGTTGGAAACCACTCAACCATCCACTGCACCTGTATCGTAGCTAGATTATCGAAGAACTCTACGCATTCGCTGGCACTTTCCAGCTGAGCAAATCTATCCGGAATGTAGGTCATCTACTTAGGGTGATGGAAAGCAATGTGGTCTTTCCAAGCCCTTCATGGAAATTCTTGGCGATAGAGACCCGTTTGGAGATGATCCAACAACCATAACTATAGCAATAAGTTACAGTCTTCGAAATAAATGATCTCTCTTTGACAGCGCTCCAGGGCCCTGTAGATATCAGCTATGATCATGGGGACTATGGTATAGGTTTGTCCGTTAATCCCCTCCATCAGATTTTTGGCGACCATGGCCAACCTGGTGTGGATTCTTCCCTTTTTCATTGGGAACACTATCATCCCTAGAAAGCACACGATAAATACGAACACTCTTCGATGGATGTGACCCAGTGAAGTGAGGGCGATCTTATCATGGTAAGTGCGGAAAGACTTTCTATGGCCATACCTCTCGTAGAGATATTTGAAAGGTATGTAGGAGTCCTTCAGGCATACTAGACTGACATTCTTTTTCAGCCCCATAATCTTTAAAAATCCCCTGCCCGTATGGTTTTCTGGCACTAAAAGCCCAGGACTGTCCCAAGTTAACCCTGCAAGCCCTCCTATTTCCTCTAGAAGTGGTGTCATTTCTATGTCACCGAAACGGAACACCTCTCTTTCACTATCCCAGAATAGGGTAGCAGCCTCGATCAATTTGTTGTTTAGTTCAATGTCTAGCAGGGATGGCAAGTTACCCAGTTAGTTTTTCACATGCTTCTGGTCACTTGAGGAGAGATCTTCCTACCAATCTAGCAACAATGGAGGGATATTTCTAACCATACCGAATCTGGGGACCTCGTGCCTCATTTTCTGCAAAGGCTAGGCCTTACCCCTACCAGATTCGACTATTTATACATTTATGATTAGCATATCGACATTTAGTTCTCCAAATTAATGCACAGAATGTAGTTGTGTCCGTTGGGATTATGGAAAACCCTATGAACTTTGGATAAGGCTTATCTTAAAGGATCATTATGTGGACAACATAACTGACTTGACTAGGTTTGACCATGATGCATGCACAATTTAAACAGAGTATCGTTTCCATGGGGTTTTGGACTGGTACCCTCAAGCGGACAACTTGAGGGGGAAGGCACGAAACCCTCGACTGCACCGCTGATCGACTGGTTTTACCGCAAATAAGCCTTTCCGAATTTAAGTGTAGTAAATAGGAAGAGCGCAACCACTCATTAAAGCGTTGCTATAGGATTTGATACGCACGAGTGGAATATAATGTGAAGCATGGTTTATGCAGCAGTTAATAATATGTAGGCAAGTATTTTCACATAGGAAGAAATAAATATAGTATTTGAATAATTGAAAAGACAGTTACAGAGAAAGAAAAACAAGGAGACAAGTTAGTTTTCAAGGCAATAAAGGAATTGTAAATACCTAAAAAAAAATAGGCAGTTAAATTCAAATAAGGGAGAAGGGTACGGGATAAGCATGCTTGGTCTACTTTGTAAAGACGTGTTCGTTATGGTAAGAGCCTAAAAAAAATCCCCAGCAGAGTCGCTATGCTGTCGTAACCCTTTTCCCTTCCTTTTTGATGGGGATATGTCCGGGTTTCGACACTCATGGGATGTAATGACTCATTTCCTTTTGGGAATTGGGTATTTGAAGAGTCGCCACCTAACGAATTATGGTGCGTTAGGGCACCTAGAGTGATTAACTCTTGAGTTGGTTTGCATTACCAGAGATTATGATAAGGGCTCGAAGTAACCTCGAGGGGAAGGAGTTAGGCACCCCTCTTGGTCCACAATTGTGGGTCCTGACCAAACTTATATTCACAAATTAGTCCATACAAATAGTTGAATCAAATAAGTTATTTGTAAAGCACATTGAACAATTCAAGTCGTGAAATAAAGATTTGAATAAGTTGTAAAAGACGGGAATTTAAACAAAGAGAGGATTTAGGCAAAGAGGAGTCCTAGTTTGTTTGTCCTATAGGATCACCCCACGCAATATCCGGTAGACACTCCTCAATCAGGGGCTACACGTGACATTAACGCGTAGTCATCATATCCCATGTCTACCCTTCCCATCCCTTTATTGGTCATGCAAAATGAGTGTTTGGTCACTGATTCCTATTGCGTGCTGCTACCCGTCCCTTCTTAGTGGTCCCGGAGGGAGTTAGGACCCCTACCTATAGGTAGTTCTAGACGTACCCCCTAAAGTTTGGAAAGGCAAAAACTCTAAGGCGACAATGAAAACATGTAGGACTTTCATATAATGGGAGTAGATAAAAGGCTCAAGTTTCCTCCTCAAGTAAACATACAAGCAGCACGACTAAAACACAATTAAGGTCTTTATTAATTAAATTCCTAAAGCAGGATCTCTAAGTGACTATGCAGTAATAGACTAAACTTTATACCTAGAAGTTATAACCTAGCAGTTGCCTAAGGACTCTTTTAAAGTTATTAGAATTAGAAACGTTAAACGACAGTGACAACTTCAGAAAATGCAATTTTGAGAATGCCCTAAGTCTTGCCTATACGCAGTACATTGTGTTTATATTAATGTAGAAGCAAACAGGTTTTCGAAATAGAATCCTTTAATACCTAAAGACATAGTATCTAACGAGATTAATGCAACTTCAAAAGAACTTGTTTCAGGGAATGTATCGTTTAATAAAACCAGCTTTAGAAATGAACTAGGCACATTGAAATTGATTTATTAGGCTAAATTAAATTACCATACAGAATTGCGAGTATAGATCCCTATAGGCATGGTATCTAGGTGTATTACTGTTTTAGCAACATATAGAAAGACTTATTAGAACTGAATCGGAGTCGAACCTTATAGGCATGTCATCTATATTTGAATTGATTTGAGACATGATTATTTAGAATCTATGAACATGGTTTCTAACATGACAAAAATGCAGAATCTTAGGAACATGATTTCTACTTGATGCAAATGACATTAGAAGTGAAACCTTATAGGCATGATTTCTATTTGATGCAAACGAAATTGAAAGTGAAACCCTATAGGCATGATTTCTATTATGCAAAAAAAGCAATCAGATTCAAAAGAGCAAACCTATGAGCATGTTTTCTACTTACACAAGCAATCAGACTCAAAATAAGATCCTAAGAGCATGTTTTCTACCCATATTACACCATAAAGTATACATCTACCCGCCCCTTTTTTACTAAATACCCCAAATATCTGTTTACAAATTATTACAGGCCAACGAATGAATTACATAAATGAAGTGAAAAATCAAGAAGCTATGCTATAGGGATCCTGCAATTAGGCCCAAGTTTCCCAAAGCCTCCAATGGTCTTATAAGTCTCAATTTCATAGACAAATCAGAGTCTAGGTGCATCAAAGTTCCCTAAGGGTCTCAAGGACCCCAGACAATGCTTATACCTAGACTTAATAACCAAGAGTTGAACCAGTGTAGTGTGGAAAGCCATCCTCAGTATGCCAGAGTTCATAGGACTCTCAATAGGATCCCAAGGCAGTACACATACTGGAGGGGGAAGAACTTATTGACTAAATGTAAAGTGAGAGTGTAGGACACAAGTTGAAAAGGTTTATTAGAGACTGTTTTGAAAGCAATTAGTAAAGCAGCAGAAGTTGTTTAAAAAGAGATGGGAGTGGTAAAAAAAGTCATGCACTTCACGATAGGATCTCACACAGAATCTAAATGAATTCAATAGTCATCTAGGGGTTAAAGGGTTTGGGATTCACAGACATTTGGATGCAAACACAACCCCAGCAAGGGGTCTTAGGACTGGTTTGGACATGCTTAGAGATAGTTGACACTGGCATAAGCACAAACCAGCCAGGAAGAACATAAACACGTAGAGGGGGATAAGGATTTGGGATTCACAAAATGGTAAGTACACAGTAGGTAAAAGACAATTGTCCAGGCATGCTTTGAATCACATAAGGGAATACATTGATTTAAAGGTAAAAGAGACATAGTAACATGCTGATAATGTAACTTACTACAAGTTTCACAATAGAACCACAAGTAGAAGAAAGCTAGAAATATAAGAAACTAAAATAATAAAAGAAGCATATTGTTGTTGGAGCTTTAAATCAAAACTAAGACATACCAGTGAAGATAGAAGTAAGTAGAATGAAAGAACAAAAGAGCACAGATCAGAGAAGCATATTGTTGTTAGAGCTTTAAATCAAAACTAGGACATACCGGTGAAGATAGAAGTAAGTAGAATGAAAGAACCAAAGAGAACAAATGATTAGCCTTGGATTACAATCGGCTAATAGTAGCAAACAACACAAGAGAAAAAGAGAGCAGAGATTTTAGTAAGAGAGGTAGTTTCTGAAAACCCAGGAGATGCAAGCAAGCAGCGCCAGTGGCCGGCGTGACCACGCCGGCAAACTCTAAATCGCAAACCATAACTTTGTTAACCTTTGGAAGCTTCCTACCAGCTGGCTTTCAACCAATTCGAGAGGAAGACTGGCTAAGTGAAAACGAGCTGATGAACAATAAGCAATGGAACAGTAATGCTGAGAACACAGAGATTTGTGTTCAGAAAGGGAAAGATCAGCTACCAACGAGTCCAAAGCGACTCCAATTCTCAGAAGTTGGGTCATCAAAGCAAACCTCAAATCCAGATCTGGGATCTAAGGTCAAGGAAAATGATACAGAGATGCATGCAAAGGAGACAAGGAAGCAGAATAGGAATTCTCAAATGGGGATGAAGCTGGAATATGTCCCACCTAGACATAGAGAAGGTAAGGTGATAATCCAAATAGAGGAAGAAGATGTGAACGATCTTAAGGAATACTGGGATAATGCGTTAATTGGGTATGTTTTGGGGGATACACCATATGAGAAATCTATGGTGAACTATGTAGAATCAGTGTGGGATTTTGTAGATAAATCCCAAATTCTATATCATCATGATGGATACTATGTGTTTTGATTTACAAATGTGAAGGACAAATAAACAGTAATTCAAGCAGGACCTTACAATTATCACAATAAGCCATTGATATTGCAAAACTAGGAGAGAGATTTTCAATTTGACCCTAAGTGTATCACAACAATTCCACTTTGGATCCAAATTCCTAGCCTATCAGTAGGATATTGGACTGCAGATGCCCTGAGTAAGGGCAAGTGGTGTAGGGGTTCCAATGTACACTGACAAATACACTTCTGAGTTAGGAAAAATCTCTTATGCAAGAGTCCTAGTAAAAGTTGATATAATAAAACCACTGGTGGGGGAATGTTGAAATTATAACTCCTACGAGTGTTAAACAACAGGAAATCATGTATGAATGGAAGCCTAGGTTCTGTACTGAATGTCTACACTTTGGGCATGATGTCTTTGAATGCTGGAAGTTAAGCAAGACTGAGGAAAATGAAGAATTCCAAGTTCCTAAGAGAAGGAATAGGAGCAGAAGAAGAAGAATCATGCATGAATGGAAACCTAAAGAACAAAAAGAAAATGAAAAGAAGCAGGAAGAAATAAAGGAAGTGCAGAACCTCACAGGAGATGAGGAAGAATTACATGAAGGTGGAGTAAGCCAGAAAGGCAAGAATGTACAAAATGCTGCAGGAAAAGGGGAACAAAGCCACTCACCAGACAAGCAGCACAGTTATGCAGAAGCAAGCAATGCCAATAAATTCCAGGTACTGTGTGAATTGAGTCAAACAGCTGCACAGGGAGGGGGTCTGGCTCCTGATCCTATACAACACCCCCCATGATCATTAGCACATGGAATATAAGGGGGATAAATAAGCCCCACAAACAAAAAGAATAAATCTTTTTGCAGAAGAATAAGGTAGAAGTATTAGGATGTTTAGAAATAAGAGTAAAAGAGAAAAAAGCAAAAACAATACTATACAGAGTAACAAGAGACTGGGGATATTGCTGCAACTATACAAAAGCAGAAAATGGTAGAATCTAGTTGATGTGGAAGGCAAATGTAGCAGTAAATGTTGTCCAAGTTCATGAGCAATGTATACATTATGAAGTGAGGAATGCATTGACTGGGTACCAGATTATGTTAACAGTACTATATGCTAGAAACAAGCAATAGGAGAGAACCAACTCATGGAGTGAATTGCAAATGATGGGAAGTCAGATTCAAATCCCATGGCTTATAATGGTGACTTTAATAGTGTTCTAAACACCGATGATAGGTTGGGACTACCAGTTACTATGAATGAGATAAAAGAGTTCAAGGAGTGTGTTGATTCCATTCAATTGACCCTACTGAACACAAAAGACTGCTTCTATACCTGGTGCAATAAACAGCATGCAGCTGATAGAGTGTATAGTAGAATTGATTGGGCTTTTGGCAACTTTAAGTAGATTAGAAACTATGGACATGTGGATTCTGTTTGTCTGGAACCTGGGGTATCAGATCATTCTCTTATAGTGATCCAAATCTGGAAGAGGAAGAATCTATATCCCAAATCATTTAAGATATATACGGTGATAATGGAGCACTAAGATTTTAAACCCATGCTAGAAGACATATGGAGGCAAAAGATAGAAAGTGATCCTATGGACAGTAAATGGAAGAAATTGCAACAATTGAAGATTGCAACTAAGGGACTAAACAAGGATATGGAAAGTTATGAGAAAAGATTGAACCATCACAGGAAGCAACTAGAGTATGTGCAGAACAATCTGAAAATCAGTCCCTTAAATCAAGATATGATAGAGAAGGAAAAGCAGATACTTCAGGACATAGAGAAATGGAGTACAATAGAAGAAAGAATTATGAGGCAAAAGTCAAGAGTAAACTGGATAGATTATGGAGATTCAAGTTCCAAATATTTCTATGCCCAACTGAAGATGAGAGCAAGCAGGAATGCAATAACATCTCTTTATAATGCAGGGGGATTTAGAGTCACAGAACCTAAAGAAGTGGAAAGAGAATTTGTCACTTTTTTCAAGCAACTAATGGGGAATGATACTGGGATAAAACCATGTCCCAATACAAAGATTATTAAAGCAGGTGTGTGCCTATCATTGCAATGGCAACAAGAGTTAATTCAGGAGATCATTTATGAGGAAGTTGATGAAGCAGTAAAAGACATGCCAAAGGACAAAGCACCTAGAGTGGATGGTTTTCCAGTAGAGTTCTTCAAAATGTACTGGAATGAAGTGAAACAAGAGGTCTATGAAGCTGTGAGGTTCTTCTTCCAAACAGGCAAGATGAAGAAAGCATGGAATTGTACAGCAATAACATTGATCCCCAAAGAAACAAATCCAACAACTGTAAAGGATTATAGACCTATAGCCTGATGCACCACATATTATAAGATCATTGCAAAAATAATGACTAAAAGGATGAAGAATTTAATTGAGGGCTTAATTGGGCAAACACAATCTGCATTCATAGAAGGGAGGAGTATTATGGATAATATTCTATTTAGCCATGAACTATTTAATGGATATAACAGAAAAGTTCTATCACCAAGATGTACTCTCAAGGTGGATTTAACAAAGGCTTATGATTCACTGGATTGGCATTTCTTAAGGTATATGCTCACAGATCTTGGGTTCCCACAGAATTTTATAGGGTGGATCATGGAGTGTGTGACAACAGTATCCTATTCCTTAACACTGAATGGAGGACTTACTAAGCCCTTCCCTGCTAAGAGAGGCCTCAGACAAGGAGATCCAATGTCTCCTTATCAGTTTGTGATTGCTATGGAGTATTTACAAAGGGAGATGAGCACATTAGCTATGCAGAAGGAATTTAGATACCATCCAAAATGCAAGAAGTTGGGAGTGACACACATTTGTTTTGCTAATGATCTCTTAATGTTTTGCAGGGGTGACAAAAAATCAGTTACTGCATTGCAGAACACTTTCAATCAGTTCTCAAATGCATCAGGATTGCAAGCAAGTACAGAAAAGAGCTCAATCTATATTACAGGATTATTACAACATATCAAAGAAGAACTGATACATCTTACTGGATATGCAGAGGGCAGTATACCATTCAAATACCAGGGAGTTCCATTGTTTGTAAGAAAGCTCAACATACACCAATGCCTGCCATTAGTTGAGAAAATAACAGAGAGAATTAGATGCTGGTCAGCAAGGATGCTCTCATACTCAGTAAGAGTTCAACTTATCAAATCAGTCCTATTTGGAGTTCAAACTTACTGGGCTCAAATATTCTTAATCCCAAAGAAGATTATGAAGATGATAGAGACTGTATGCAGGACTTTTTTGTGGACTGGCTCAAATGAATTCTCCAGAAAAGCATTAATTGCATGGGATAAAATATGTCAACCTAAATCAGCAGGTGGATTGAATGTGATTAATATGAGGATATGGAACGAGGCAGCAATTTTAAAACACCTATGGGCACTTGCTATGAAGAAGGATACTTTGTGGATTAGGTGGGCACACACCTACTACATAAAGAGAAAGCATATTGAAGAGACTCCTACACCCAAAGCAGTAGCATGGGTGGTCAGAAAGATCATGGATGCAAGAGATGAAGTTATGAAAATGAGGACAGATCAACAAAGGATTACAGTCATTCTGGAGAATTTTGTGAAACAAGGTAAATTCCAAATTCACAAGGCATATATACAGATGCAACCACAATTCAATAAAGTTGAATGGAAGAGTATTCACATGCACTCTCAGATACATCCCAGATTCAAGTTTCACCTGTGGCTAGCCATTAATCAAAGGATAGCAACTGTAGATAGACTCATCAAATTTGGTATCCAAGTGCAAGCAGAGTGTATTTTTTGTGGAAAGGCTGAGGAAACTTTTGAACACCTATACTTTGGCTGTCACAGTACTAGAAAGCTGTGGGAAAGGATACTGAAATGGCTGGGACATACAAGGCTGATAGGGGACTGGAACCATAAACTGAACTGGATGAATAACATAGCCAAGAAGAAAGAGTATATGGCAGAAATGACTGTAGCAGCCTTTGCAATGGTCGTGTACTGCATCTGGCGTGAGAGGAACTCAATGCGATTCAATAAAGGAAGATACAACATTGATAAAGTTTGTAAAGAAGTGGCAATGCATATACACATACAAGGAAGGAAGAAGATTAAGTGGAAAAAAGGATTGGAACTTGTAAATAAAATGACTTAGTTACTAGTTTTCAATAGTACATGCATAGATAGAAATATCTTGTAATAGTTATTAGAGATTAATGGTCATCATTAATCTGGATATGTAATGACTTTTTTGATGAAATAAAAGCAAATTTTTGTAAAAAAAAGAAAAGAAAACCCAGTGTTTGTCCTGTTAATGAAAGACTTAGGGTATTTATAGTTGAAAGTAGGTAGTGAAATAAGATAAGAATCATGGTAGTATAATGATTGAAGAACTCAGAATCAATCACTTAGAGAATCACGAAAGTACTCCCTAAGTTAAGGGAATCAAATCAAACGGGAAGATTCGACATCATATAGGGCAAGAAGAAAATCAGTGCATGACTAAATGAGGAAGGAGTCAAGGTCCAGTAAGCATAGAGTAGTCGACTGGGGCTAAATTTATAAAAACTTAATTAAGGACACAACACGGTAATAATAAATTATCATAGCAAATATGGTAATAAAATCAGTTAGCTTAAATAGACAGGGTAGAGCTTTTAGGGCTTTAAAAGAAAATCTTTCAAACACCAACAATTAAGGAAATCAAAATCAATCAAGAGGGATTCATGATTCTGTATTTCAACATATAAATAGAGAAGATCAAACTGACATAGCAAACGACAAGGTTAGCCATGTTGATAGAGAGAAGCAAGAGATGAACAAGCAAAATGAGCACAGTCGTACAAAAGTGTCATAAGTAGGCTAAGGATTCAGTAAACACACTCAAAGCATGGTAACCACAGAAGATTAACAAGAGTCAAGTAAACGAGCTAACACACAGAACCAAAGCAAAAAGAACCTTATAAATTAGGGCTTTTGATAGAGTCGAGTTAAAAAAATAGTAAGAACCTAAGATTGGTCAAAATAAGCAAGGAAAGATTTTTAATCATAAAGAAAATCAGTCAAAACAGGTGTAGAAAGAACTCCGAGAAAACCATAGATTTTTTTAAAGAAAGAAAAATGGTTTCAAAATTGAGGATCTTTCAGAAGAAGTTCAAGAATAGTGCAAGTCATAGGAATAACAGACTTAAAGCGTAAAAAACAATAACATAGATCTTAAGAGATCCAAACGAGAGCTAGGTTTTCAAAGGAAACCCAAATATAACTCGAAAGAACCTGTTGTAAACTTCACCGATCATGACATATAAGGTGTGATTTTGCCCAAAATCACGCCGGAGAAGCTATAAGTAACAGAAACAAAAATCCTAGGTCCAAATTGACATGTACCAGAATCCTTGAAGGCTATAGAGATGATGAGAAAGGCGATGAGAGACCCATTGGAGGCTTGAGGTTTGAGAGGTAGTCGCCGGAGATGACCGGAGAAGGAGGCGACGTTTGAAAAGTGATTAGGGTTAGGTTGAGAGAGAAGAGATGGGATGATAGAGTTTGAGGGTGGTGGAATTAGAGAAATGATAAGGGTTGGGGTATTTGTTAGAATTAAAAAGGAAATGAAGAACGAGGGTCGTTGATCTAAAAGATCAACGGCCAGGATTTAATATAGTTTGGGTCGGGCAGTGGGTAATTGAGTCTGGGTCGGGGTTTAGTTGGTTATTAAATAGAAAATTGGGCTGGGATTGGGGTCCGATTTGGCTAGGATTGAAAGCCAAATTTGGCTATTATTTAAATAGTAGTTTTTTTCCCTATTTTAATTTTAATAAATAAAAAGTGATTCCTGGAAAATAATTTAAGGTGCCAAAATAATTTAAAATACACAATTAACACTTTAAAATATGGGGACCAATTTTACGCATATAAAATATAATTATATCTTAAAATGGGCTAACAATGCAATTGTATATAATTTAGCTTAAAATATCAAATGTAATTATAAAAAATGCATGAAAATTGTATTAGCCATATTTTGGCACAAGTATAGAAATTAAATAAATAAATTATCATAACAATAATTTTAAAATAATTATTAGGGATTTTACGAATAAAAGGGGAGAAAATAAATCAATTTAAACCATTAAAATTATGGAAAAAATAATAAAAGCCTTGTGCATGCTTATATATGCATATATATGCTATTTTGAAGGTATTTATGCATATTTAAAATATATAAGAAAAAATTGGGTATCAACACCTTGGCTTCCCAATCCTCAACCCTCCCCTACCACTAAAGACTTCCAATTTATCATAGATAAGATGCAATCTAAGTTGTCCCATTGGAAATTCTCGTTCTAAATATGGCAGGAAGAACTACGTTAACTTCTAGAACTTTAGGTGCAATTCCTACTCATTCTATGCAATACATCTTCTCCCTCCTAAAGTCTTAAAGAAGATTGGGGCTCCACAAACACCTCTAAAAAGCTCCATCTAATTAGTTGGAAAAACGTTACAAAAGATAAAACTGATGGAGGCTTGGGTCGTCAAGCCAAGTCCAAGAATCTATTCCTACTCTCTAGTCTTGCTTGGAGGCTCTTAAAAAACACTTCAGCTCCCTGGGGCCAAATTATACTTGCCAAATATGGCACAAGAAAAACTCTTAGCAGCACCTCCTTCATCTGGAAATCTATCTTGCAAGGATGGACAGTGTGCAATAAGGGTACCCTTTGGCATCCTAGTAGTAATTCCAGGATTAACATTTGGAATGACAGTTGGATTTACAACTCCAAACCCCTTAGAAGTGTAATAGAAGGGCCTCTAAGCAAAAGTGACCAACCACTCTCTATTAAAAGCCTCATTCATAACAAGGAATGGAATAGTAATTGTATATTTTTTGAGCTGCCCGACAATATCCTCAACAATATACAAATTACTCATGTCCCTAGCGAGGGCTCCAATTCCGACAAAATAAGTTGGCAACTCAATACATCAGGAATATTCTCCACTAAATCATGCTATAACCTCCTCTCTAAAAACATTACCACCTCAAGGCAGTTTAAGTTGATATGGGATCTTCAATGCCCTACTAAACTAAAATTCGTTCTATGGAAATGCATGCACAACTGTATTTCTTGTCGAGCTTACATAGCTAAAATATGTATCAATATTGATGCTACTTGTCCAATCTGCAAATCCGGAGTAGAGGACATACAACACATCTTTACTGAATGCACTATTTCTAATCATCTATGGAATAATATGGGCCTTCCATTTATGGATATTAGGAATGACAAAACTTGGCTTATTATATTGAGGAATATTTTCATTAAAAATTGTAAATTCCATATGCAGTGGACTTATTTATTCCCCTTTTCCATATGGGAGTTATGAAAAAATAGAAACCATAATGTCACGACCCTAAACCTGGAACCGGTCATGATGGCGCCTCTCGTGATGACAAGGCCAGCCGACACATTCCCACTTCATTTCATAGCAATTAAAATAATAGAACTAAGTCTTTAACATGATAAAATCCCAAAATAAGCAGTGAACAGTATAATTTTGTGGAATAAAACCAACACATCCTAATATCGGGGTGTCACCAGTCATGAGCATTTACAATCCAAATAAAGACAAGGAAAGTCTACACATTCTCATACGAAACTAAAACAGGGAAAAATAAGATAAGGGGAGAAGCTCTGGGCTGCGAACGCCGGCAACTACCTAGAGAATCTCCGAATCCGCCTGAGCTGGAAGGATCAACACTCGCTAGCGGGACCTGAAGCGCCTGAATCTGCACACGGGGTACATGGAGTAAAGTGAGTACTCTAACTCAGAGAGTAATAATAATAAATGTAGACTGAGTAATAAGAAACCACATAAAGGCACGTCAACAAGCTATAAAGAAGCAGTAAAACCAGTAGAAGCAATGAAACGGTGAAAAAATAGGTAAATTCACTTTAGTTTAGTTCATACCTCATAAAATGCCTTTTTAACAATTAAGAAAGTAAATGATAGGCAATTAGGAAAAGATAAACACATAAAGGATCGCCCCTCGGGCACAATGTCAACAAAATTCGCCCCTCGGGAAATATCACAGAACAACACCAACCCCTCGGGCTATATCTCACATCACAATTGGTACCCTCGCTCACAAGAGGTGTGCAGACTCCTGGAGAGGCCCCTTATGGCCCAAGCACAACATCATGCCATCTCATGGCATAATCACATAGGCCCTCGGCCTCATAACAACAAGCCACCTCATGGCGTACAATCTCAGGATCTCGGACTCATAATCATAATCAGTGTATCCTCACAACACAGACCCTCTGCCTTACTCAGTCAGAATCTCACAAGCCACTCGGGCAATAGTAAACATGATGCTCAACCCAATTATCGTTTAAAATATCATTTAAGGTATTAAAATAGGGTAAACATGGCTGAGTTATGAAAACATGTAGTATATAACATGACTGAGTTCAAGTATAAAGTCAAAACAATGAGGAAATATCAGCAAAAATCCCCTAAGGGTTCAAAAAATTGGCATGAGGCCCAAATATGGCATTCAACCCAAAACATGATGATAACAAATAGTTTTCAGTCAAAAACACTGTAAATCAGTCATTCGGGATGAACTAAATCACAATTCCCAATGGTGCACGACCCCACGCTCATCATCTAGCGTGTGCGTCACCTCAATATAGCACTAGGATGTGCAATATGGGATTTTATACCCTCAGGACAATATTTACAATCATTACTCACCTCAATACGGTCCAATCTCTAGCCCGCGATGCCTTTGCCTCTCAAATCAGCCTCCACTCGCGTTGAATCTATCCAAATTTAGAATCACGACATCGAAATATGCTAAGGGAACGAAGCCAAAGCAAAAATAATCAATTTACAACATAATTCCTGAAATTAACAAAACCCGACCCCCGGACCCACTTCTCGATAAAATTTACATCCTTAGATTCCTTATCTCCCCACGGGTTCATACATATCAAAAGTTCTGAAATCTGACTACAAATGGTCCTTCAGATCCTCAAATCAAAGGCCTAAGTTTCCAAGCCCTAGTTTCCCCAAATTTAACCCTTAAATTCCTTTAATTACAGTCCCAATCCATGAAATAATACTATAGGCACGAGTTTTCATGATCCAAAACCTTACCTCAATGAAGTCTCCTTGAATCCTCTCTTCAAAATCGCCCAAAACTCCAGAATTCGCATTCAAAAATGGTGAAACCCTCTAAAAATTGAGAAGGAAGAAATATACCACATCTGCGGTACCGCTTTTGCGGTCCCAAGCGCCGCATCTGCGGTTTCCACTTACTTGACCAGTTTCCGCTTCTGCGGTTAAAATATTGCACCTACGCCATCGTAGGTGCGCCTCCTCGACCGCTTCTGCGGTTTCAGCTAGCCTTCAACCTAGCCGCATCGACAGCTCCCCTTTTCGCTTCTGTGAGACCGCACCTGCGGTCACATAGTCGCATGTGCGGTTATGACAGCAAATTCCAACACTTCAGCTGCCAAACCAATTTCCAAACCTTTCGTCAACCATCCGAAATCACCCAGAGTCCCCCAGGACCTCAACCAAAAGCACAAACACATCACATAAAACCATCAAAACTTATACCAATCTTCAAAATACCTCAAACAACATCAAATCAACCAAAACACATCGGATTCAAGCCTAAGGTTCTAAAATCTTCTAAATTATACTTTTGATAAAAAACCCAACAAAACCACGTCCGAATGACCTGAAATTTTGCGCACACATCCCAAATGACCCAACGGAACTATTGCAACTCCCGAAATTCCATTCCGATACCTATATCAAAATCTCACCTATCAACAGGAAAATGCCAAAATACCAATTTCGTCAATTCAAGCCTAAATCTACTTTGGACCTCCAAAACACATTCCGATCATACTCCTAAGTCACAAATAACATCCCAAAGCTATCCGACCCTCGAAACTCACATCCGAGACCTATAACACATAAGTGAACATTCGGTTCACCTTTTCAACTTAAGCTTCCTCAAAAGAGACTAAGTGTCTCAAACCTTACTAGAACCTTTTCGAACCTGATCCAACCAACATGATCACAAATAGAACTGATACACAATGCAATAAGAAGCTGAAATGGGGAAAACGGAGCGGTAGCTCATGAGACAACTGGCCGGGTCATCACACATAATAACATCAACAATCTGGATAACTATCTTAATGTAAGAAAGGTTACCCATGCATCATGGGAATTCACATTCTTCACTGAAAGAGATCCCTTTGTGGAAAAAAACTATCAAAGTTGAGATTGGTTGGAATAAACCCAATAAAGGTACGATTAAGTTAAACTGTCATGGTGCATTCTCCAGTAAGAGTAGAAGGGCAAGGCTTAGTGGATCATTTCGTAACAACAAAGGAGATTGGATTGTGGGCTACCATAAATCATGCCAGGTGCTTTTCCCCATCCATGCAGAATTGTTGGCCTTACTAAAAGGACGAAAAATTGCAAGGGACATGAAACTTCCTCATGATGGAAATTGAAACTGATTGCAGTGAACTTATCAAACTTATTAATGAGGATAACACTAACTATTATAATATTATTTCTGAATGCATATGGCTCATGCACCAATTAAGGATCCCACAACTGAAGCATAATTTCAGAGAAGGCAATATGGTGGCTCATCTACTGGCCAAGGAAGCTACCACAAACCTATCATCGTCTGAGTATTTTTACCATGCATGTCGACCTTTTTTTGTTGAGCAAGAAGTGACCAAGAACAAGCATGGAGTTCGTAATAGTATTAGAAATATGTCAAAAAATGTTTGCAACTATTTGGCAACTATGGGTAATAGTAGTGCCCTAATATATATATATATATATATATATATATATATATATATATATATATATATATATATATATATATA
>MU733550.1:101928-114761 GCA_026770625.1 Nicotiana glauca
AAGACAGATTCCAATTGATAAGCAAGAATAGTTCACCGCACTACCATATACTGCTTACAGAGATAGTTACTGCGATTAAGTCGTATTAAGATGAAGGAAACAGTTGTTTGGAAGAAATTATAAAACTACAAAGAGGAAATAATCAATCTAATGCAACGCCATAGGCAGAGGTGGATCCAAGCATTTACTTAATGGGTTTAACCTTTAAAATTCTTAGCCTAAACTCGCTATACTTTTAAAATTCAGGATATTTACTCAAATAGCCGGGCATATTCGCTGCCTACTTTTCTTAGCTGGTATACATGGATCATATACTAATTATACACATACTGATTATACAAGATTAAAAACCTATCATATATATATATATATATATATATATATAACATCCTAGTGTTATGTTCAGAAAGCAAAATGGATTTGTAAGATTTGTTGTTGTTTTGACAAGTTGATGATTGGGGTTTGTTCTTTTGTGATATTTGAAAGTTATGTTTCAAATTTGAGCTTAGGAATAGATTTGGGCGTTGCATATATGTTAGGTTATTAAAATTCAAGAACACGTTTATATTTCAGAAGTTAAGATCCGATTTCTGAAGTTGCATTGAAGAGATAGAACTACTTAAGATTTGAATTTTATGAAGTTGCATTTGAAATATAGAAGAACTTAAAATTTAATTTCTGAAGTTGCATTGAAGTGATAGAACTTCTTAAGATTCGACTTTATTGAAGATGTATTTGCAAGATATAAGAGCTTAACTTTTGATTTCTGAAGTTGCATTGAATAGATAAAACTACTTAACACTCGAATTTTCAAAATTTGCATTTGAAAAATTAAAGAACTTAAGATTTGATTTCTGAAATTGCATTGAAGAGATAGAACTCCTTCAGATCCTGATGGATAAAATTTTGGGATTTTTACATAACTAAGTAATATTAAAAAAAAAAGCACAATATATCTTGGTAGAAATAAACTTAATATATCAATAGTAGCAACGAAATATCCTTCTATAGTATGTCATTTCCAAAACCGAAACCCCAACAAGCTGCCAAAGATCTCGCACCTTTGTGAACTAAGGATTTATTTCTTATTTATCGCTCAAGCTTTCCTAAAAGTCACGACCCAAAATCCACCGAGGGTCATAGTGGTGCCGGACACCGCTGTCAGGCAAGCAAACCAAAATACTTAATTAACTTCCAATTTTTATATTGTCTAAAATCATTTTTCTTTATACATTAAATAATAAATAATAAAATTTATAGAAATAACCGCGAAGTCTTTAACAAAACATAATATTTAATAATCCAAAAATCCTCCAAGAACCCGGTGTCACGAGTGCATGAGCAATTTCTAAGAAATAATGTAATACAATAATCGTCCGAAATACAATATTGGACAAAAATAAAAACAGAAAACTGAAAGAGACTCTGCTGGCTACGGATTGCCTTGAGAAGTGCATCTCACCTAAGTCTCCATATCATCCGTGCTGCTACACCTAGTAGGTCACTAGATATGCATATGCATGTGCAACAAAAATGCACAGAAGTGTAGTATGAGTACGAAAATAACGTGTACCCAATGAGTATCCCGTCTAATCTCGAAGAAGTTGAGACGATATGGCGACTTCGACACTTACTAATGGTCCAATGATGACATATCCATAATATATTAAATCGTGAATTTTTATAAACATGATTATAATCCAATGGGTTGAAGGAAATAAACAATTATTTCTTTGATAGGAAATCATTCTTTTTCATCATTTATACATATATTCTTAAGCCAGAAAGAGGCAGCGACAACTTCAATAAGTTTCAGGGCAAGCAATACAAGCATGCGCAAATCATGCCGAGGTCAACAGCCCGCTCCAATAGAAATGTAAATTATGTACTGCCGAGGGTCGAACAACGCGAACCATAGATGCATCTATTTAATCTGTCGAGGCGTTCGGCTCGCTCCAAAATTAAACACACACAGACAGTCAATCAGGAGTCCACACAGAGCAATTATCCAAAGAAAGTAAATCCTCTTTTAACTATTTAAGAAAAATGAAGTTTAATACTTTTAGAAATTTATTTACTAATCCAATGTGATTTAAGCAATTCAAGCTGTCAACAAGTTCACAAATAATCCAAGTATAATATGCTCTTGGGTCCTAAACTACCTGGACAATAGCATAATAGTAGCTACTCACGGACTCTCGTCACCTCGTGCATATGTAGACCCCACAAATAGGAGCACATAACCAATTATTTTTACCTATGGGGACAATTCCCTCTTAAAAGGGTAGAAAGAAGACTCACCTCGCTCAGAAGGTCCATAACCAGCATTCCACACCCTTCCGAAGACTCGAATCGATGCACAACGCTCTAAAACTAGCCAATAATTATGTAAATCTATTAATATATGCTAAGGTACTCATTATAATCTAATTTATAATAATTCCTAATCCCGATCGGAAAGTTGACGAAAATGCCCTCGGGCCCACGTGCCCAGATTTCCAAAATTTTTGAAGAATAAGTTTACCAATAGCCTAATGAACTCAAATATTTAATTTTCTCTAAATTCCATACCCAAAATCATGGTCAAAACCCAAGAATACTACTTTTCTAGGTTTTCCCTCAAACCCCAGGTTTTCTACAAATTTCAATGTCTAAATCCATATATAAACCTTGTATTTAACTCAAAACCAGTAGAAATCACTTACCTCATGCTTGGTGATGAAAATGACACTCCAAAGTTTCTCCAAAATCGGCTCCCATGGAAGATATGAAGTGAAAATGAGCCAAACTCTGATTTCAAAAGAACACTGCCCAGGCATCCCTTCTATGCGATCGCAAACATCACCCTTCGATCGCATAGGCCAACTCTGCTGCCTCCCTAATTCCTTCTGTGCAATCGCGACACCAACCCTGTGATCGCATAAGCCCTAGCCTTCCTCCTCTACGATCGCATTTCACCTCCTGCGATCGCGTAGGCCAAACTCCAACTCCCTCAACTCCTGCTCTATGCGATCGCATACCCTCTCTTGCGATCTCATAGATTAAAAACCTGCTACACTTATACCAGAAAACCAGCAATCCTCACAAAGCAAAAATCGATCTGTTGAGCATTCGAATCATGACCGAGGCCCTCAGGACCTCAAACAAACCTATCAACTAGTCCTAAAACACATTACGGACTTGCTCGAGGCCTCAAATCATATCAAACAACGCTAAAACCATGAATTACACCCCAATTCAAGCTTTATGAACTTTGAAATTTCGAACTTCTACTTTCGATGCTTAAACCTATCAAATCGCGTCCGATTGACCTCAAATTTTGCACACACGTCATATTCAACATTATGGACCTACTCCAACTTTTTGAATCGGATTCCGACCCCGATATCAAAAAGTCCACTTCCGGTCAAACTTCTCAAAAACCTTCAAATTTCTATCTTTAGCCAAATGGCTCCAAAATGACCTGCGGATCTCCGAATTCACTTCTGACCGCGCTCCGAACTCCAGAATCACCATACGGAGCTCCTCCCAGACTTGAAATCCCAAACGGATATCGATATCATGGAAATTCACTTCAACCCAAACTTATGAAATTTCTTTCAAAATGTTACTTTCCACAATCGGCGACAAAATGCTCCCAGATCATCCAAAACCCAATTCGGGCATACGCCCAAGTCCAAAATCATCATACAAATCTGTTGGAACCTTCAGATCCTGATTCCGAGGCCGTTTACTCAAAATTCCAATCCTAGTTAATTCTTTCAACTTTAAGCTTCCGAAATGAGAATTCTCTTTCCAAATCAACTCCGAACTTCCCGAAACTTAATTCCGACCACGAGTATAAGTCATAATACCTGAAGTGAAGATGTTCATGGTCTCAGACTGCTGAACGACGTGCTAGAGCTCAAAATGACCGGTCGGGTCGTTACATTCTCTCCCACTTAAACATACGTTCGTCCTCGAACGTGTTGAGAACTACACTGAAGTAGTTTGAAATCACTATTTGTCTTCTCATGCACCTTTCTGTGCTACCACAACTCAGTTGAGCACATCAGCTCAATCAATTATGAAGATATTCCATTTTATTCAAGCAAATAAACCTTAGAGCCCAATTCTAACATCCAAAATTCTATGCCCGACCTGTTTCCAACATAAGATCACCATATCAATCACTACACGCTGTACCCAAACATGGCTGTATAACTTTGCTGAATTCACACCTAGTATCACTTTACTCACCAGACCACAATAACATTTTCTGAGCAACTTAGTCAAAATTCCACAAATCTGATGCTCACATTGCACCCCTTGACATACACAGGTCTTACTCTAACTCTTACAATGCCGCCATAACGGAAGAGATGTGCAAAAATTCATAATCAACTGCCGAGTCAACCAATCATTGAGTCTATACTTCTGACAAGAAACATTACCCCATTTTGAACCAAATAATGATCTTTGCTCCTTAATATAGTTCACGTAATCAGATTGCACTAATCCTAAAGCCAACAATCTCGTCTCACCCAGTACGAACTGCTCAGACAATAAGCCACCCCGACATGACCAAAAGTCTCATATGATGCCACAATGTGCCAATAGGCTACCAATTAGAATGCGATACAAAAAGGAAAATGAACTCTGAAAAGAAATTTCAATTACCTCGCTCGCGAATCATACATGCGACACAGGCGCACAACTAGTATGAGATTCCTTCGAAAAATAGGAAACATAACACAATAAACAGATATGGGGAACTGTACTGAACATCACACTGTTGCGGCGCGCAACCCGACTCGAGAAATCATAACCATGGTGATGTGCCACCTGATCCACACAACATAACCATGACGGCATGCCACTCAATCCAAATAACATACCCATGGCGGCGTACCACCCGATCCATACATGGAATTCACATAATGAGATGTACATCGAGCTAAATTGCTCATTACAACAAAATACTAAATATCAGTCATAAACATGCTAAGTGTATAATACCATTCCCTGGGGAGACATATAACGCTATAATCCACAAACTCGAGCGCAATTGAAGTGCGATATATGATCTGAATCTCAAGAGCCATCCTGCTTATATAACCTAATCTCTATGCGGAACCTCAACACATAAGAAATTCACCAAGCCATCTCACAACTTGCACGATGCAATACATCATTACAAGAAATAGCTGACGACGAAATAACACCCTGACTCCCTTCTATAAGGAGCGTATTGCTAAGATAAACACATCTGGCCTGATATAATGCCCCTGTTTATATTTAAATCAATCCACTGGTCTCAAGCCGATTTATGATCGCACCAACTAGGATAATAACCTTTCAAAGGTCCATAATAACTCCCCTTTTCTTATAACACATAAGAACAACCCTCATAACCGGAGCGAACCTCCACAGTCCATAACCCAATAAACAGAGTGCCCTCCAGGCATAAATTCTCAAATTAATGATATTACCACAATCCTCATACTTGGTTTAAATCTTTAATCAATCAAGTGACTATATGTCACACTTATACAAGCTTTCTGTGGGACACTCTCCCACAACCTTCCAAAATAAATAATGGGTCTGCACATCCAAACCACCGGCCACACACGCTGAAAAGCGATCAAGAATCCTTAACCAGGATGCAAAGTTTTTTTCACAAAACACTGGTCTCAGGTGATACTGACGACAATACCAACTCACTTTAAACATCAAAACTCCTTTCCTGCTCATCCGAGCTCGTGATATCCTTGTCAGCAGCGAACTGCAACCTTGATCCTCACTTCAAATTCCATACCAGTCACTGCACCCAACGTGCCAATAAAAGCTTTTCACTGGACTCACTTTAGGAGAACCATACCAACACACAGGTAAATTCTCATAAATGGAGTATAGGCAAACATCTAAGTAGTGGTATAAGCCACCATATCCCTTCCGGGATCTGCCTACACATAACAGGTCATAACAGAAGAATGCTTCTGAACAGCATTAATTACGACAACCGACAAGCCTCACATGTACCGCCACAAATCATATGAATAACTTGATCACGCTGAAGGAACTGACCTCTACCACCAATACGCCAACTCAACTGTGGTTAACCAATATATCGTCCTTCAATTTACCTCGATTGCCTTAGTAATAACAATAACTCCTTTCAACACATAACACACTCCATCTGCACTCACCCCGAGTGACCTGGAACCGTGAGACCATGCTGTCTCAAATCCCATGAACCATTTCATACCTTCCTTGTGCACACATTCACACCCTCAACTGATATGCCCATTCTGCTAATCCTTCTACGAATCGAAGTCCTTTCTCATCTTTCTCTCAAGTGCTACACTGCAAGTCAAAACATCATAGAACATTCTGGTCCTCCACTCATAAGCTGCTGCAAAAGCTTGATTCTTAACTGTACTTATGGGCTCGAAATCATTAGGCACCATACTTTACCTCTTTTTGAATCCATTAGAAATGTTGCTGAGAGCCACCCGCTCTGACTTGGTCCCGAATATAATCAACTCCATAAATCTTATAACACATGAATACCCTCTCGACGAGAGCATCCATACAAGGAATAAGTCCTGAATCCTTCTCCAAGTCTGAACATGAGCCAATAAGGCCAACTATAACACCCTTTAACAATTCCTTTGATCAAATCACCACTTATGTTCTTTTCCTATAGCCGAAATAACCCAGAAATATGCTAACAACCAGAAAATCTCGCAAGTGGTTAACCATGCAACCCAACAATAGGCGGTGGGACTCTCTCACTTAGCTTGAAGCCACTATTACACAACTCTGGAACTCACTGGGATTCCTTATCTCTTATTGACATAACCTTACGCAATCAACCGCCTAAATTCTCAGATTCTTTCTGTAAAACCCCCTTTTTATACTCTGAATCATCAACCACATTCGCACGACCGATCTCTTTGCTGCATATTATCCCATACTTTCAATTAAACCCGTAGACTTCAATCGCCAGCCACTAAAACCCCAAATTATTCTAAACTCTCCTTAAGGTGCGTAATCATCCTACCACCAAGCCCATATGCAACATCCGCCACTCTCCCACTTTGGGCAAACTCACTTCTTTAATCAACTACTTGACCTTTGCTTCATACACCTGGACTTCTAGGAATTTTTACCACCGTCTGACACTTTCCACACATCTTTCCTCACCTTTTCTACTCAGTTGTTGCCTTAATAAAATCTATCTTCTTAGCACTTGAATCCACAAATCGCGACTAACTTTAAATTTTGTCGGAGATCATCTCTCTCGACATGCCAATATTATAAATGTTGATTCAACCCTGAACCACCTTGCCTCGCGACATCTAACAGTTACTTCTTCAATACTGACCTGCAATATCCTGCTCCAAAGGAGAATTTTAGAAGATCATAACACCGGCGAATCTAGTACATTCAATAAGGACAACAACACCTCATCATAGAAGAAAATTCTGCCACGCTAGCAAATACCGAGTCTCGATACCTTGTCAACCCAAACCTGAACATTCTCTGCCTGATTGCTTTTCCCCTGCCGGGAATAAAATACTGAATCTATAGATCATGCACTGAGTAAACCTCCCTTCAAGTCATTCACTGCCTTGACACGCATGCAAATATCCTACCATCATAAAAATACTGCGGAATAATCGCTCATAAGCATCATGGCAACCTGTGCCTAGCCTCAAGGCTCTTTGAAGTACTGCTACCGAGCTGAAACAACAGAATATCCTTCCACAAGGCGACGATGATAGTCCAATCAACTATACTGGGAGAAACATCCCGTACCATATTTGTAGTGCCATTACAATTCTTCAATTCTCTATTTATAACCAGCGGTTCGTGTCGCGTAAGATTGAATAGGAAGGAAGAAAGGGCCTACGCCTTAAGGAATCAAATCGCATGATGAGGAATCAAGAAGGGAAGTACTCCTAACAGCCCTGTAGCCACCCGAAGATAAGTACAAACGTCTCCATACCGATCTGCGAGACTCTACTAGACTTGCTCATGACTCACGAGACCTACGAGAACCTAGTGCTCTGATACCATGTTGTCACGACCCAAAATCCACCGAGGGTCGTGATGGCACCGGACACCGCTGTCAGACAAGCCAACCAAAATACTTAATTAACTTCTAATTTTAGTATTGTCTAAAATCATTTTTCTTTATACATTAAATAACGAATAATAAAATTTACAGAAATAACCGCAAAGTCTTTAACAAAACATAATATTTAATAATCCAAAAATCCTCCCAGAACCCGGTGTCACGAGTGCATGAGCAATTTCTAAGAAATAATGTAATACAACAATCGTCCAGAATATAATATTGGACAGAAATAAATACAAAAAACTGAAAGAGACTCTGCTGGCTGCGGATCGCCTCGAGAATTGCAGCTCACCCAAGTCTCCGTATCATCTGTGCTGCTACACCTAGTAGGCCACTAGAGATGCATATGCCTGTGCAACAAAAATGCACAGAAGTGTAGCATGAGTACGAAAACAACGTGTACCAATGAGTATCCCATCTAATCTCGAAGAAGTAGAGACGAGATGGAGACTTCGACACTTACTAATGGTCCAATGATGACATATCCATAATATATTAAATCATGAATTTTTATAAACATGATTATAATTCAATGGGTTGAAGCAAATAAACAATTCTTTCTTTTATAGGAAATCATTCATTTTCATCATTTATACATATATTCTTAAGCCAGAAAGAGGCAGCAACAACTTCAATAAGTTTCAGGGCAAGCAATACAAGCATGCACAATTCATGCCGAGATTGACGACCCGCTCCAACAGAAATGTAAACTGTGCACTGCCGAAGGTTGAACGATGCGAACCATAGATGCATCTATTTAATCTGCTGAGGCGTTCGGCTCGCTCCAAAATTAAACACACATAGACAGTCAATCAGGAGGCCACACAGAGAAATTATCCAAAAAAAGTAAATCTTCTTTTAACCATTTAAGAAAAAATGAAGTTTAATCCTTTTAGAAATTTATTTACTAATCCAATGTGGTTTAAGCAATTCAAGTTGTCAAGAGTTCACAAATAATCCAAGTATAACATGCTCTTGGGTCCTAAACTACCCGGACGATAGCATAATAGTAGCTACTCACGGACTCTCGTCACCTCGTGCGTATGTAGCCCCCACAAATAGGAGCACATAACCAATTATTTTTACCTATGGGGACAATTCCCTCTTACAAGGATTGAAAGAAGACTCACCTCGCTCATAAGGTCCATAACCAGCATTCCACGCCCTTCCGAAGACTCGAATCGATGCACAACGCTCCAAAACTAGCCAATAATTATGTAAATCCATTAATATATGCTAAGGTACTCATTATAATCCTATTTATAATAATTCCTAACCCCGATCGGAAAGTTGACGAAAATGCCCTCGGGCCCACGTGCCCAGATTTCCAAAATTTTTGAAGAATAAGTTTACCAATAGCCTCACGAACTCAAATATTTAATTTTCTCTAAATTCCATATCCAAAATCGTGGTCAAAACCCAAGAATACTACTTTTCTAGGTTTTCCCTCAAACCCCAAGTTTTCTACAAATTTCAATATCTAAATCCATATATAAACCTTGTATTTAACGCAAAACCAGTAGAAATCGCTTACCTCAGGCTTGGTGATGAAAATTGTGAGCACGTGATTTTTGCCCTAAGCAAATTATTCCTAAAGTTTCAAATAAAGTGATTTTACAATTTTTAGGAATTTTGTTGCATTTTTGTGTTAATTGGTTGCATAATAACTCATATTAAAAATATAAAAATATGCATTTGCATTAGGATTTTAATCTTACATTTTCATATTGAGTAGGTATTAATTCATTTTAGAACAATTTAAAGAAAATCACAAAAATAGTTCATTTTAGCATTTTTATTGTTTTAATTAGAAATTGTTACAAAATAGTTATTAAATGATTTTAGGCTTCAATTAGTTTAATTGTTAGTTTAATTTCTCAATTTTATAAAATCACAAAACAAATTTAATATAAAAATATATAAGCTGGAAAATACAAAAATACAAAGAAATGAAAATAAATACAAAAGTAAAATGAGAAACAAGAAAAGCAAATAAAAAGCAAAGAAAGAAAATCTGTTAAATAAATTGGGCCAAATACCAAACCCAAACAAAATACACCCAGGCCCAAGCCAAACACGCCCAAATCTAGCCCAAATCCACCCATTCACCCGGTCAGTCCTCAAATAATCAAAACGACGTCGTTTGACGTTGTTAAATCCCAGCCATTGATCACCCTTGATCCAACGGTCACAGCCTGATCTCTCATAAACCAAACGACACCGTTTGAGTGCCAAGTGAATCTGAGCCGTCAAAATTGTTTGATCCAACGTTTGTGATCAAATAATACCTTTAAAAATGTATTGATACAAAATCAGAAAATCTAAAACATTTTATTCCCCTTCGTCTTCCCCCTTTCTCCTAGACGCCGACCCCGCCGGAACCCTCGCCGGCGGGAAACACCACCACCGCCAAACCTTACCAAATTTACACCACATATCCGCCTTGAACCCCTCTTTCCACCCCTCTACTTAGTTTCCTTCGAACATCACCCCATCTCTTCGAATATCAAATTTTGTCTCGTCGGAACCCTACCTCCGGCGAACGAAATTTCACCCAAATCAACCCAAATTAACACCCCAGCATCTTCTCTCCTTCCCCTACACAACCCCTAGGATCTTGAGTCTCAAATATAGTCGGAACAGCTCAAATTTGGGTTTGAAAGTTTCCAGCGAGTCGAAATTTGTCACGAGGTTCTCTTTTTCTTTTCTTAAAAATCTTGGTGCCAAGGGTATACAGTCAAGTGGCCAAAACAAGCCGATAAAAACCCTAGATAAGTTTTCTGATTTTATTTTATTTTATTTTTGTTTCTGTTATACATGCATGTCTTTGTTGATATTTGCTAGTCTTCTCGCATATCTTTTGTTCTATTCTCTTATTTCCTTTTTCATATCGGTAATTGAACTTTGATCTTTTTCTTTGAAATACTTGTTTTAGTCTATAGTATTTGTCAATTTTAGAATTTATATTAATTAGATGACAGTTTCTGTTTCGTAAGTCTAGGCATGTTTTCTTTGACAGTTTATTTGATCTTGTTTAATTTTTGATAAATGTTAGTCATATTAGTGATTAATTTTGATAACTGTTAGTCGTATTAGTGTTAGTCGTATTAGCGGTTAATTTTTGATAAATGTCAGTCGTATTAGTGATTAATTTTGATAACTATTAGTAGTAGTTTGATTACTTAAGTAGTTTTGGGNTGAATTAGTGTGTAATTAATTAGCCTGTGATTGAGTTTAAGGTATTATCCTATTCATGTGTAATATTGTTAAAGGAACTGAGTTAATAAGCAATCTCACTGAATTGATCTATAGTTTCTGTTGCTATTCATAATTAGCGACACATCAGTAGGTAAATGGATAAGAATAGTTTAAGCATGAAATTGAGATAATAATCGATTCTAGGTAAAATAAATAAATACACATTAATCATCCTTATAATCAATTGTTAACTGCATGAAAAAGTTAGTGTGTCTTTATTGTTTTTTAAATGCAAGGGTTTAACGAATTAGAATTCCATTTTTTGAGTAAAGATCCAGATACAGTAGTTTAATGCTGGGCTCAGTTGTGTTATTAACAGGCCCGCCTAGTTTCAGGGATTAGATCCCTTTTTCTCCTGGTGCGGCCCAGACTGTCTTGCCTAATTTGGGGCTAAACTTAGGCCCAATACCTGTATCTTGGGTATTCTGCATTGTGTACAATTGCAGAGTTTGGGCCTTTGAGCAAACGCTTATGACCAGCTTCCTTTTTGCACATTTGAGGTGTAGTATTAATATGTGATATGCCCAATACAAAAATAGTTAAAATCTGAAAATCATATACGGTAATAGACATAAGTATAATAATTATTAGGTAATATTAAGTAATTTGGAATATGGAAAATTAATCCATAAATATGAAATCGGATTTTGAATTGGGTAGCGGGTTCAAGCTAAAAGGTTTCACCCTTTTGTTTGAACTCGGACTTGAATTCGAGATTCGAATTTATATTCGTGAATTAATTGACTATTAAAGACAATATAAATAGAAAATTTTAGTCACTTTAAGTTGGCCTTTAATAATAAAAATGAGACGAGCCTCGCCAAATCAAAGATATAATTGCGAGGCCCTCATTAATTACTTAATTCAAAAATACTTAGTATTCAGGACAGGCCGTTTAGCGAATTTCACGGCCTTCCCAAAAGATAACAGTACGTTAGTCGCTTTAGGCGCGATTTTTAATAATCTTACTTTCCTAATACGGGTGTGCATTTCATGCGACCCAAATCCAAATCCGAAAACGTTGAATAATAATGTGTCGAGGATCCGGGTGCATTTCATGTGACGTGATCCGAAAATACGTTCTTAAACGACATTCACCTTCTTAAATAAAAATAATAATTGACAAAAAGTGGTAAATAACTTTAAAAATTGCATTGTAGGTTTAACATGTATCAAAAATCAAATATTTTAGCCAAATATAACAGTTGAGCGGCCGTGCTAGAACCACGGAACTCGGGAGTGCCTAACACCTTCTCCTGGGCTAACAGAATTCCTTACCCGAATTTCTGGTTCGCGACTGTTAAATAGAGTCAAACCCTTCCTCGATTTGGGATTCAAACCGGTGACTTGGGACACCATAAATCTCCCAAGTGGAGACTCTGAATCTTAAATAAAAACGAATCCCGTTTCGATTGTCCTTAAATTGAAAAAACCCCTTTCTTTATTATAT
>MU733552.1:0-20575 GCA_026770625.1 Nicotiana glauca
TTAATACTTGGGTTTTATTTGCAACGTCCGCAGAATCCTATTTAGAGGATATACTTTGGGCGTGATCATATATAATTGGTAAATTTGTATATTAAAGGTAATTAAATTGAACTTGACTAGGGAGGATAATAAAGTTTTCAACAATGTATAGATATGTAAAAATCCCATAAAAAAATAATGTCAAACAAAGTGGTACGGAGGGAAGTGCACGAAACTTGGACACAACTTAATTATTGGGCCTCTGCTTTTTGTTAGGGCTACTAGACAAAATAGCACGGTCTAGCCAGTTTTCAGACTGGTCATTAAAAAATAGTCAGCATTTACCAAATTAATGAAAATAGCTACTATTTTGCTGCAACAATGATCAGTCCAGCATAATATATTGGAGTTCGGTGCACCTATATATGAACTTCCAGCATATTATGGTGGACCGGTATACTTTGCTGGCTCCGGTAGAATATACTGGAGATTGGAGCACCGGTGCTCCAAACTCCAATATATTATGCTGGACCGGGATATTATGCTGGAACTCCAATATATTATGTTGAGTATTTTTTCGAATTTTAAATAGTATTTTCGTTCAAATTTATCTTTATATAAAAAGTTACTAAATTTTGATTAGCTAATTTTGAACGACGGCTCGTAAATCTAGCTATTTTTTAATTTCTCAAAAACCTGCCTTCTCTATTAGAGGAAAGGAGGCAGCCTTATCCATAACAGACAAGCCCATTTCTAAACATCAAAACAAAGAGGCTAGGTTGCTCAACTTGTGATGAGGATTTTCCTTTCTAGAGGGACGAGGAGAAGTAGAAAGCAAGAGAGATGGCGGGAGCTTCCATATCTTCTTCTTGTTGGAGCTTAACTGCAAAATTCAAAACCCTTTCTCTCAATCCTTTTCACCCAAATGCTGCTGCTTTCAATCCCCTAAGCTTTTCTGCTAACACTTCGGTCAATCTCTTCTCAAAAGGTACTCAGTTCATATACAACAACCATATGCTTTAATCTATGTCTTCTTTTGATACCTTTTCCATATATTTGCAAAATATAGCGGGTCCCAAGCTAGGAGAGTTAGTGATAAGCTGATGGCTAGCGGAAAATTAGTTTAGTTATGATGGAATGTGTAAATAATGGAATGAACTGAACCTGAATTTATATAAAGTTTGGGATTTAGGTGTGGTTGATTGATTGATTGATGCTATTCTGGTGGACATTCCTATGTACTAGAAAAATTGATACCTTTTGTGGTCCTTATGATTTACAAAATTCGTAAATTTTCAGGGTTCGTTTCACTGACTCATCTGCAGAGGCCATCACGTCATTCCATTGTTTGCGAAGCTGCTCCAACGAAAAAGGCGGATTCAGCTGCCAAAAGGGCACGCCAAGCTGAGAAGAGGCGAATTTACAACAAAGCTCGAAAATCTGAGGTCAAAACTAGGATGAAGAAGGTATACTGCAATCCTAATTACTGTTTCTTGATAAACTTAGTTTGATTGAGCTTAGTTCTGTTTCAGTTGTCCCCTATTGCATGTCCCACTGATTTTCCAACTTGTGCATTAATTTTTCATTGTTCTCAAAAAAAAATTTGCTATTCGTCTTTTTCCCTTTTAAGTTGTCTCGCGTAAGCATATTGGGCCAAACTTGAATGAGTTGAATTAATAAATGGATGATAATTCAATTCTGTCCAAAGTTTATTGGGTCAAGATGGGTTGATTAATTTGGTGGGACTGCTGTAAATATCAGTCGAGCGGTGACAAAGCTAAAATGAGAACACAGCATATATTTTAAGGTGCAAGCTCCAGTATGAAGCTATGTTCCATATCTCCTCGTGAAGCTAATGTCTTATCTCATATATTTGGGACCATAATGTGTTCTACTGTTACCACTTAATAGTTTTTAGGATCAAAAGTGAACATTTTCCAGAAAGACTAACTATTACTTCGCCGAAAAGTTAAAGCTATATATGGAAACTTACATACCTGCATCTTGAAGGTAGTGTTTTCCTATTACAGGTTTTGGAAGAATTGGACATGCTGAGGAAGAAACCAGATGCACAGCCAGAGGAAGTTCTTACTATCGAGAAGTTGATTGCAGAGGCATATTCAGTAATTGATAAAGCAGTCAAAGTAGGAACACTTCACAGGAATACTGGAGCAAGAAGGAAATCACGGCTTGCAAGAAGAAAGAAAGCAGTTGAGATCCATCATGGCTGGTATGTACCATCTCCAGTCGCTGAGCCTGCTTCTGCAGCCACGGTTTAGTGTCTTCCTTGTTGAATGTAAAGCAGCGACAACTTGAGTAATCAGCTACCTAGAGTATGATTAATTATTCACTTTTTTTATATAATATATCACCTTGTTTGTGATGGATTATAATAAGCAGCGGAAGCAATCCCAGTATCAAAATCACATGTAATCTAGACAACTAGCATAAACGGGATTTCACAGGTTACCTCTTGAAGCGTGAACATATCTCTTCTACCACGTGAGCCTTCAGTTCCATAACCTTTCAATGGAATCTCCATCAACTGCACAATCGTGATCCTCGAACGTTCCACGGTCTTCTACTGTGTTACCCAAATAATACCGGAAATAGCAATTTCGTGTGGGCGAAATTTCTAGGAAAACTTGGCTGAAAATTTCAGCCACCATGTGCTCTCTCATCTAGGTGGAAAACTTTATGTATTTATAGCACAAGTTTTAAGGGTTAAGATCCTTTTCCAAAACCTGTTGGGTTTTCTTTTCCACCAGAAAAAGGATTCCTTTATTTCCTATTATTTAGGCACAGTAGGGACCACAGAATTTAATTAACAAGCCTCCAATTATGGAATTAATTTGTAATTTTCGAAATTAATATCCACCATAATTAATTACGAATTATTCCACTAAAAATTCGTAATTGCACTCCTTATTCAATTTCGAAATTCATCCATTAAATCTTATTTAACTCCCCATGTTAAGATTCAGATACTAATCAATTAAATTAAATTACTGACGATTTAATTTATTGATTATTTCCTTTAGACTTTCGCTTAACTTATTTCATGTGTCGGATACAAAATTCACCGGCCGGGTTTACACATGAAAACTTATAAGCTTTCATAAAGGTGTATCATCAATCTCTAAACCGAGACATGGATTCCATCAACTAACTATTACTTCGCCAATGTACATTATTATTATCCAATTTACCAGGCATATTGACCCACGAAAGAATCTCGCCTTTTAATAAATCAAAACAATAATAATATACACAGCTAATAATAATTATATCAAGATTAAGAGTATAAGTACATTTAATGGCTAGAGAGTTTATTTTATTAAGTCAGTATAAAATACTTATCTCTACCTGGTCCGTTCAATACATACAAAATGTACTAGCACAAGAAGTTGGAATTAAACAATTCCCATAATCAAGATAAATTATATTTAATCTTGTGCTACAATCATTCCTAATGGTTTGTCCAATTTCATTATTAGATTGTGAACTCAAATTTTATACTTATAAGAACCGATGATTTAATCTTTCGTGTATAAGCTAAACTCTATACACTAAATCATCTACTATATAAGCAAAGGACACAGACTAATATATGATTTATTTAAAACTTTATTAAAACTGAATAAACAATTGTTTCATAATAAATACTATATCTAAACCAAACTCACGGATAATAGTATATATCCCAACAGTTTGTGCAATCATTGTTCTCTTCTGCTGTTGCACTGAAATCAGCAATGTGATTTTATTTGTTAAGACACTTAAGCATGTTTCAACTAGACATTTTTTTCCATAAAACGTTGGATAGAAGAAAACAGAAGAGTGGTGAACCAAAAAAGGAGAAGGGAAAGAAGAAGGGGACATGTGGAGACTAATGCATCTTTTCCAGATGTACTTGTTGTCGTCTTGATGTTTTGGTGACACTGCTACATACGAGCAGAATGTGCCTATACACAGTAGTGTCAGCAACAAAGAATGTGATTTCGAAATTGATTAGTGGTGTTCATAATGTTTTGGCTGATTTTAGTGACATTCAAGGGGTTTAGAGAAGTTATAGTGAGATATACACACTCGCCAACTTAAAGCAGATTTACCAAAGTAAGCAGAGACGTCTTGTTAGACAATTTCTACAGGATGTACGGAGGCAAGCTGCTACCTTCACTGGATAAAGATTATAGATGAGAAATTCCTTGAGCAAATGGAACTCGTTTACTGATAGTGAAAGCCAACTATATTGTCCGCATAACTGAGCGTTTGAAACAAAACCAATGGGCAATAAATTTGTTTGTAGCGCTGCATATTAATAAGATTCTTATGAAACAAAGGATATCATACAAAACTAGTTCTAGAGCACTGTGCGCGGATCACCTACCCTTTTTCATTCTTCTTCAACTACTCATTCTTCTGTTTTTATTTATTTATAAGGTAATATAAATCATTCTTTTGCTTTCTAAAGCTCTTTCATTGTCCAATAAGTACAGTATCTTCCAGGCCTTGCTTAAGCTCCAGTCCCTTGAATGTCATCTCATTGATATGATACAATCTGTCATCATATCTTCCACTGCCGTAGGCTAATAATACCAAATATCATGGAAGCACAAGTTTGTTTATTCAGCTTCCACCACAATTAACGAGTAGCAACTGGTGAACCACAGGACATTCATCGAACCCACAATCCACATTACCAGTTCTGCAACTTAAGGTAGTTAACCGGCAATGCAACTTTAAGCCCCAATCACTTCTCTAGCTTCGGGCAGGTAAACCTGCAGAGCAGTTTTCTCAAAGAATACTCTCCAAATTGAAGACCAACATGGACGAGCATTGGTTATAATATGAATAGATGGGAGAAATAATGTTACGAGCTTTTATGTCTCCAAGTTTGTTTCTAAGGGGCACCTAAATGAGAGTGCAGGAAACTTGTTACACACAAAAAGTTCACTTCAAATTAATTGTCACCATCCAATTAATTGCTTGCTGATAACATGTTTACATTAACGCTCTGTGATCAGAGCCCCTAGTTGATCTTGATTTGCTAACATTTCCCGTAGAAAATGTTAAAGTGCCTTTCTCGTCATTCTAATGCAAACCAACAGCACGTCAAGCAAAAATAGTATAATTAGTGGAGCTGGCCTTACCTAGTGTTCTCATTCCTTTTTCCCTTTTTTGTCATTTCCTTCTTCTCCAACTCTTTTCTTTTCTCCTTCAGCTTGATGTTCATAGCATCCACTAACAAATTTGTCCTTGGCTCTGGCACCATATTCTTTGAAATCATCTCTTTGAAATAACACAAAGCATCCTCTAATCTCCCACCTTCAAAAAGACCATGAATCATAATTGTATACGATCGTTGATCAGGTCCTAGTCCACTCCTCTCCATCTCATCCCATGTACTCTTTACTCTTTCTTGATTATCCCAGCTCATAAACAACCTTAGCAGCAAATTATAGGTATCCCCAAGCATTTTACATCCATTTTTATTCATCCTTTCCAAAATCCCAATAGCTTCCTCAGGTGTCTTGGCAGAATTAAACAAGTAACCATAAGTTCTAGCATTTGGCAAACAACCCTCTCCCTTCGTTTCCATCTCATCTAAAAGCTCATAAACCTTCTCCATTCTCCTGATCTTACATAAATGCTTGATCAACGAATTATAAGTGGCGACATCAGGTAAACAATCTCTCTCATTCATTTCACGGAAAATCTCGAGAGCTTCAGGAATTCTCTTCTTGAAACACAATCCATCAATAATACAATTGCAAATTGCCACATCCGGCTTACACCCTTTTTCCCACATTGTCTGAAACAACTTCACGGCAGTGCTTATTTTCCCTGATTTGCATAGCGAATTGATGAATATTCCATACGTAAATTTATCCGGCTTACACCTTGAAGTCACTATATCATTCCAAAACCTCTTTGCCTCACGTAAACTCCCCAAAACACACCATCCATTCAGAATGATATTACACGTCTTTATATCATGCTTGAACTCGTTTTTCTTATTGTGAAACAAGAATTCAGCAGCTTCAACATGCTTGAATCGACACAAACAAACGAGAAGCGTCTGAAAAGCAATAAGATCAAGCTCCAAACCCAAATCTTTCCTCTTATAGAAAAAGTCTATTGCATCTTCAACTTTATGGGCTGCAGCATATCTATTAATCACAATGCCATAAGTTCTTTCATTAACCAAATTTTCTCTCTTAGACATTTCGTCGAGCACTTGGTTGAGTTCATCGAAACGCCTCATTCGACCAAGTATATCGAGAATTTCATTGAAAGATCCGGTCTTTGGTGAATGCCCACCTGCTAATACCCATTTGAAGAACGTAAAAGCTGGTTTCCAATCAGAACGATGCCGTTTAAGCACGTCAAGAATGAAATCTTCAGATAATGTAAAGTTGCATTGACTGAGAGATTGAAATATGTCACTCACTGATTTTTGTGCTTCAATCTTGAGAAGGGTCTGCACTTTCAATGCGGCATTCTCCTCGCAAGCATTTGCAGCAAAGTCGTCGGATTTTGTGTGCGTTTGGCGATGATAGTTTTGTATGGGGAGGGGAAAGAGAGGCGTTGTTTTGTTTGTTAATAGATATATGGGTTGAAAACTGCATAAACTGTGAATTTTCCGGTAGAGTTGTTTAGTTGACATTGATAATCAGAAATTGAATGCCGAATACGAGATGCTAGCTGAAAAAATTGCTACTCTAGGATGAATTTTCCGGCGGGAACGCTGGGGGGAGTGGAGTAATGGAATGAAGAGCAAATGCAAAAGATGTAGGACCCACCTGTCCATACATTTTTTTTTTCAATTTTTTTTTTTAAGAATGTGTTTGTCTATGAAATTTTACAAGCTTTTGGAGATTTTTCGAAAATTTTCAGAATTTTTTTTTCCATGCTTATTAAACTGCAATATTTTCTCAAGTGAAATACATATCCAAATATTATTTCAAATTTCAAATACTATTTTTTAACTTAATTTTAAATACTATTTTTTTAAATTTTAAATTTTTATGTCCAAACGCCTACGTAGTGTCCTCGTAATACGACTGCTATTTTATTTTTTATTTTTATACTTGGTACACTTTAATTCAAGTTGTACATAAGAAGAAAATGGATGTTTCATACTGCCAACAAAATTTCACAAGCATACATTCTTTTTTGGGTAATTTCTAGTATGCTTACTCAACTTTTATTTTGTTGAATCAAACATCACTTAAATTTACGTAGATATTCAAGCAAAATAGTTACTCAATTTTTTGGGGAAAAATGATAAAAATGGTCTCCTATGTTTGAAGGTAGGTTCAAAGTAGTTTTTTAAGTATGTATTGAGCAATTTTGATCCAAAAATATCATTCTTTTAGATTCGAACTAAGCCTTCATAATTCAATTTTTTTTTTTACTTTAGGGTTTATTCATTTTTTATTTAAGGTAAATTCGAAATTGTTCGAATTGTGTAATCATCAATTACTGACATTGGTAAACGACCTAAAGCGATTTGATTATAATTTAATTTGTGAGGATTATAAGTAGAAAGTTCATAGTCTTCGATCATTGATAAACAATTTGCTGGACAATTCTCAACGCAATTACCACAAAATATACAGATTTCAAAATGAATTAGTTTGCCAAAAGTTAATACTTTTGGTCTCCAAAAATATTTAACAATTTATATTCATTAAATTTGATAGAAACTAGAGAACATTTGGAAAGAAGACCTCATCAACACTTGAATTGGTCAAGACCTCTCATTTTCTTTCTCAATTTTTTGGGGTTGAGAAATGGTTAAATGAGTGGGGTTAGGGTGGATGGGGCCTTTTAATATTTTAAAAACTTGTGGATCACCTATAAAGTTTGAAAAACATAATTTCTCTCTCATTTTTCCGCCAAATTTCTCTCTCAACTCTCTACATTCTCTTCTCTCTATCACTCAACGCCATCGACCAAGGTGGTTTCCGGCGAGAAGGGACAAGAATCAAGCTTCGATTTTAGGTGTAATCATCTCTATAGACCCATCAAGCACTGTATTAAAGCTTAGAACATGTCAATTTTGGTGAATCCTAAATTCTTTTTTTCGTTTCTTACATTTTTTATTTCGAGTATTGTCGAGTGATTCGTTCATGTGCATACTCAAGATCAATTGGGTTGTGTATATATCCTATATGGCGTGGGTGGTTATATTTGCTTCTTGGACTATCTTTGTGGTCTGTATTTTAGAATGTCATCGTAACTGGTGACCTAATATTTATTGAGAAACTTGTGGTCGATTGTTTTCTGGTCATAGATGTTTGTCGGAATTCGGGTTTATTTTTCTTATTCTGATCATAAGTTTGAAATTATTAAACGTGACATTGAATATTTGCATGTACGTAACATAAGGAAGAAATCAATTGCTAAGAAGCATATTCCTTTGACAAAGCCTTCAAACATGAAAGAAAATACAAAAAAGAAGCATCGCCATGTAAAGCAATTGCCGAGCCTTCAAAAACTACTACGAAAAAATAAAATATAGATACTTCTAAAGCTTCCCCTAGTAAAGGAAATGCTGAGATTTCTAAGCATGAGAGGAGAAAAAATAACATAGAGCCATCAAAGTCTATCGGTAAAAAAGGACAAGATCGGGATCTAGATTAGTTGACGAGGACATACTTGTTAGTATAAAATCTATTTCAAAGAGGTTAGCATTAGAGGGTATTGATAAGGAGGAGGAAGAAGGCTTGGACATAAATGCAAGACAAACTCAAATGGAAGAACGAGTTTCTGAAAAAATAATTATCGAAAAAGAAAACGATAGTGATGATAAAGCTTTAGGTGTGGAGGATAATGAAAATGGTAATGATGCTGCTCCGAAGGTTGATAAAGATGCTGAAGAAGAAAAAGTAGCCGGAGAAGAAGATGTAGCAGAAGAAGAACATGTAGCATAAGAAGAAAATGATAATGAAGAAGAAGATGATGAACAACTTGAAGATGGTGAAGATGGACTGGAAAGTGAAACACATTCAGCAGTTGAAGGTGACCAGGATGCTCTGTCTATTCCTGTGTTTGTAAGGGCGATCAACGCATCCAAATACAAATTCAGGACTTCTATAAGAAAGCATATACGTTTTCCGACCAAGATGAGTGTGAGGTATAGGATAAATGTAATCCATGAGTTCAAGGATAAACTTAAAACATCCAAATTTATGGAAAATTTTAATATTAGTTCTTTTGGACACTTTGCAAATCTTTCAGAGCACTAGACACAGTTCAATGGGCAACTTGTCAACTCCCTATTGATCCGACGAATTTATTGCGCGAAGAAGCGCAAGTTTTGAATTTTAGTTGGAGACAAGCTTGTTCACTTTGGATTGAAGGAGTTTACTATTATTATTATATTACAATATAGTGCCAAACCCAATAAAGAAGCTATGAAGAAAGTGATGGATGATGGCCAAGCATTCTGCGACAAAGTTTGCTAGTCTAGCAGGAAAGGGGTGGATACATATCTACTTTTGAAATAGTTGAAGTTCAAGAGGTTTGACATAGTCGAGAGATTTAAGATTTCATTGGTGTGGTTTGTCCATTCAGTCTTGTTTGCAAGGGATAACATAACGCGCGTCGATAAGAAGTGGATTCGTATGGCTAATAATCTTGAAGTTTTCAGGGGAAATGAGTGTTTTGAGCTTACAATTGAGTACTTGAAGAAGGACATGTTGCCAATATAGAAATCATATGTGGGAAAGAGAAATAAAAATAATATCTCTGGTAAAGAGTCCAAATTGGCTAGTTATGCCTCGTTCGGCTTCCCATGGGAATTCATGGTAAGTATTAAAAAATCCTTCTCAAACTTTTTTTGCACTTGAGTACTATTATTTTATTTACTACAATTATTTTATTTACTACACTCATAAATTAATACTTTTTGGTTCATTAAAAAAGGTAGGCATGGGCGTGCGAAGCAATTTCGCTATTTGGTCATAATGCCGAGAAATTAAAGGTCGAACCGATGCCGCCGCCAAGGATGTTGAGATGGAACAAAAAGAAAGTGAAATCTAACCCTGATTGATATCCCTTTAAGCAGAGAGTTGATGACCCTAGTGTCGTAAGATAGGGAGTGCAATAACACTCCACCAGTAAATTAGTATCAACCAAAGTAGGAGATTATCATAGACCCCGTGTCTATTATTTTGTATTGCTTGTCTATTAACTTTTATCTATGCTATATTTTAGGAGTTGCATCCTTACCTTATTACTACCCTACGTGATATAGTTATGGATTATATGAAGAATTTGGTATCAAACGACGATGAGGTAGCAGATCCTATAATCGACCAGCTAGCGGTAGATTTGGAATGGGTGATTGCCATTAAAAAGGCATCTGGTGCAGTGATCTTAGAACTAATGATGAAGCTAACACTGCTGATGATGACCCTTTGGATGGGAGTATTCCTATTTCAACACTAGTTGGTAGTTTTTCTAATATTGGTAAAGGAGGACCATGCAAGATGTGCAATGCTCCACCAAGTGATATAGACATGCGCGGAGAGTTGAAGGTTGTGAAGGAGAATCTGCAACATGCGTGCGTTACGGCAAATGTTCCTCTCTTGCCTCACCCTATCTTCTTGGATCTCTCGGATGAGCCAATCCAGTGATTCCCTGATGAAAATGGTGTCCATGTTTGGCCTTGGCCTCAGAGGCATTTCTATGTTAAGCGATTCGAATATTTGGAAGATAGATGAATAAATATTTCCATCAGATCTAGTGCATTTATAGGCAGAATTTGACATTAAATGGTTCCACTCCATATGTCATAGGTTTTCAATATTTTTGCCTTGTGTTTTGATGATCTAACAAACTTAATGTCAAAAACCAGATAGGGAACCTGACTCACTTGGATTACACTGCATCTAACGGATTCCATCCAAATGTGAACTTGCTACAACTTCAGAATGTAGGAACCCAAACAAGGACCTGATACTCTTGTGGGTTCCTCACGGCAGTACAAAGTTAATTGGACACAGCTGGAAACGAAGATTCTGTCGCACTGCATTGTTTCCAGCGCCCACTTATTATCGAACCAACTAAAGTGCTCACATCAATTCAAGTGATGTGATCAAGGTGTACCTACACCGAGCTTATACAAAACATCATTCAAGTTACTCAACTCAAGACAATCTGGGCAGTGTGCACAAGAACCAGATAAGGAACCTGATCCTTTGGTGCTCCCCTGATAGAAGTACAAGTCAACCATACAACTGGAACGCAACTGTAGAAAGTGACTGTCCGCAAATGCACAAAGAGGAACACAACAGGGACCTGGTCCCTTAGGGTTCTCTGACATAAGTACAAGTCAACTACAGCTGGAAAGTAATTGCAGAAAGTGACTGCCTGCAATAGTGCAGCAGACAATGTAGCAGACAGTGCAACAGTCACCTCATATTGAGATTGGACATCACTAAGGATTTCTTTTGTAGTATAAACCTTATGCAAGGCATAATATTCAGGTTCCAATACTTGCAAACAACAGAAAACGAAAATTCTCTCAAGTGCTCAAGAACCTCTCTCAAGAACAAAGTTGTTGTAACCTCTAGGACCTAATCCAAGATTGATGATATCTTAAGTCCTTAGGGTTGTTGAGTCTTTGTTATGTGTTCTTCATTGTAACTCTTATCTACCTTTATTAGAAGCATTGATTAGGTTGAGTCATAATCAAAAGCCTTTGTAACCGTAGTGTAACAAAATGGCTTGTGGTGGAAACATCACAAGTTAGTCAATACCTTTGTAACCGTAGTGTGACAAAGTGGCTTGTGGTGTAAATACCACAAGTTAGTCAAATTCTTTGTAACTAGGATAGTTATAGAGTGGCTTGTGATGAGAGCATCACAAATTAGTTGAAGTTTTTGCAATAGAGTTATTGTAAAGTGGCTTGTAATAGGGAGATTGCAGGTTAGTAAAGTTAAAAGCCTACATGTGTAGGTCGTTATTTTTTTAATCCCCTTGTGTGGGATTTTTTCACGTAAAAATCCTCTTCCTTATTCACATTCAGCTTTACTAGCATTCACAACAGAACCCGATAAAGGACCAGGTACTCTACTATTTGGTGGATTCACACAAACTTAGCACTGTACCAAACTGATATAGGACCAGATTGCTATACAGTTGGTTCATTAGTATTTTCAGAGGAAATAGATAGAGAACCCGGTTCTATATACAGTCTTGTGGACGCACAGTTTCTAACAAATGGTATCAAAGCAGGTTCCTCCTATTAGGCTAACACCTAGGAAGGATCCTCATGGCTGCTCCACCAACTCTTGAAATGAGAAAACCAAAGAAGGAAAAGTACTAGGTACTTAAAGCTGCTAACAATGATTCGAGTGAGGAAGACAGTTACATGGCTTACTTAACCAAAAGGTTTCAGAAGATGGTCAGAAAAAATGGAGAAGTGCTAAAAAGGGACAGCTCTAACAAATCAAAGAACAATGATCTTTGTTACAAGTGGGGAAAGGCTGTACACTTCATAAAAAATTGTCCTCTCTTGAAGTAAGAATTCTCCAAGAACTTCAAGAGAAAAAGATCAGCTGAATATGACTCAACTTTTGCTTTAATGACTCAATCAGATGATGATAAAGATGATGACAACAAAGAGGTAAATTTCAGGGATGTTCAGAGAAATCTGAAATCCTATACTCCAAGAAAACTTATGTCTTTAGCTAATGTATTAATCAATGCCTTTTATAGTCTTGTGGAGGATAGGGATTTCTTGACCTTAGAATTAGCAGAATCTAAACAAACTAGAGACGACTTAGTGGCTGTATTTACTGACCATAAGAAAACTATTAAAATTTTCAGACAAGAAAAGAATGATCTTTTGGCAGAAATTACAGACCTAAGGGAAACAATAGTGAAACTTTGGACTAAATTAAAACCTAAAAATTCTATAAAAGGAAAGGAGATAGCCAATGAGAAACACATTAGTCTAGAAAATGAGTTGAAAGCTTCTAGAACTAGGATATGTGGTGAACTTGAGAAAAATAGGCAGCTTCAAGCTGAATTGAAAAGAGTAAAAAGTGATCTTGAGAAATCTCTTAAGTGGACCTGTTCCTCAGATGTTTTCACTACCATGTACTTCAAAAACAGTGGAAACAAGCAGGGAATCGGGTTCCAAAAGGAGAAAACTCCTTACAGACCTCACAACAAGTACGTCACAGTTCTTGATAACTAGTTGTGTACTCACTGTGGGAACAATATGCACTTCAAAGAAAATTGCGAGGTTAGAGCTCAATTTGTTCAGAAAAACAAAGTGTTTACTGACAAAGTGACCACTATCAGGGGACCAAGTACACTCTCAAGAAACCAATGTTGCCTGAATGGACTAGAAAAGCCCTTATCCATCCCTTTTTATCATAAAAGGGACCCAAACTAGTTTGGGTTCCTAAATCTAACCCATAATTTAGATGTGTAGGGAACAATGGGAGAAAGCGGAATATAATGGATCATGGACAGTGGATGCTCAAAGCACATGACTAGAAATACCATAGATTCTCTCTCACTGAAAGCCCTGCAAGGAAGGTATGTACCCTTTGGAAAATGGAAAGAAGGGGTACATTCTAAGTATGGGGAAGAAAAGAAGGTAGAAGTTCGTGTCTAAGCTGGTGATATGAGCCACTTGAATGCAGTTGATAATAATTCTAAGATTTGGCATAAAGGATTGGGGGATACAAGTTTCTCACTTCTGCATATATTGATGAAGAAGAACCTGGTCCATGGTCTATCAAATTCAAAGTTCAAAGAACACGGAGCATGAAATTCCTATGGGAATATTGAGCAGGAGTGAAAAGAGGTGCATGATCAGACCTCTCCTGAACAAAAGCCCTATGAGTTTCTAACTGGAAAGAAATATTTGGGTACAAATGATATGTTCTCAATAATGGAAAAGATCAACTTGGTAAATTTGATGCCAAGAGTAATAAAGGAATCATTCTGGGATATTCCTCTTAAAGCAAAGTCTACAAGGCTGCAACAAAAGGACACAATGTGTGGAAGAAAGTGGTCATAAGTTATTCAACAAGACTCCCTCTTCTGACAAAGGAGGAAATAGTGATGATTAAGATAATGAACCACTTTTGGTCCCTAGGAAATATTTGGAGTTTCAAATGGGAAGTCTAATTTGATGAGTAAGATGAGGTATACATGTGAGAGACAATGCAACATCGTCTTCTACTTCTCAAGAGGAACCTGGTACTTCCATCACTAACCCTGAAGTAGAAGAAAAAGTTAGAGATATAGTGCAAGGCACTCCCCAAGTAACAGAACAAGGAGTACAGGGAAATCTATTTAACTTACCCAGTTTCTCTACCAATCAAACTTCAGTCCCAAATTGGGAACACAAAAGCTCCCATTCACTTGATAATATAATCACCCCTTGATTCTGGAGTTCAGACAAGACAAAAAAAAACAGAAATTCCCTAGACTTCTCAGCATTTCTATCCCAAATAGAACCCAAAAATATCAAGGAAGCCTTGTAGGATGCAGACTGGATTACTGAAATGCAAGAGTAACTGCATCAATTTGAAAGAAACAAGGTATGGCACCTGGTACCTAGACCCTTAGACAGAACCATCATAGGGACTAGGTAGGTATTCAGGAATGAGCTGGACGAACATAGAAATACTAAAAGGAACAAAGCAAGGCTTGATGTCCAAGGATTTAATCAAGAGGAAGGGATCGATTATGATGAGATTTTTGGCCAAGCAGCTCGCATGGAAGCTATTAGGATCCACATTGTCTTTGCTTCACATATGGAATTCACCTTATTCTAAATGGATGGGATGAGTGCCTTCCTGAATGGTTTTCTCAAAGAAGAAGTCTATATCAAGCTACCTCCAGGCTTTTGAACGTCACGTACATCCTGAACATGTATTCAAATTGGATAAGGCACTGTACAGATTAAAGCATGGCCCTAGAGCATGGTACGGGAGACTATCCAGTTTCTCGTAGAAAATGGATTCACAAGAGGAAAGATTGACAATACACTGTCTTTGAAGAAACGGGGAAGGAACCTGCTCTTGATCAGATTTATGTGGATGGCATCATATTTGGAGCTACAGCTAACTCATTATGTGAAAAATCTGCTAAACTCGCGGGAAGTGAGTTTGAAATGAGTATGATAGGGGAACTGAATGTCTTCCTGAGTCTTCAAGTGAAGCATTACATAAAGGGAATGTGTATGAGTTAGCATAAATGCATCAAAGAACTCTTAAAAAGGTTTTACATGGAAGCATGGGAATCATTGGATCCAGACTCTACCTTACTACCAGCAGATCAGACATTGTATTTTGTGTGAGATTATGTGCAAGGTTCCAATCAAATTCTAAGAAATCTCATCTGAGGGTTGCTAAGAGAATTTTCAGATATTTGAAGGGCACACTGTTGGCCCAAGTAAAGGTTTTTTGAAGATTGACAAAGGAACCCATGATGAACCAGGTCCATCCAGTGGTCCATCCCTCAGGTGCACAAAAACGGGCAGATTTTAGCATGTGGGTTGCACGTGATAGAGATAAGCTTAACTTGGTGTATTTAATATATCTTGGTCGAAAAGATTGCATAATTGATAAGGAGAAGGACTCCTTAATCAAAGAGAAGACAATTCAAGATAGGGAAGAAGTTAGAAGTTGAAATCAACTAGAACTCTTCCATAAAGGAAGAGTTGCATCAGAACTCTAGTTATTTCTTCATCTACTAACTCTATAAATTGCAGGATGTTCTCACATTAAAGTGTTGCACAAAAACGCAGAAGTTAAACGTGAATTGGGAGAAAAATAGCAAGGCTTTTTGCAAGCAATTCGTGTGTGACTCAAGTGTGCAAACCTGAAGCTACATGAACAAGATTGAAGAACCAACTCCATAAAGAGTTTTATGTGTCTTTCTTTTATTCTAGTTTAATTGTGGTAGGTGTTTTAAAGTTGTACCTGATCACGCTTAACTGAGTCTCACAAAGGACTATGCGGGCGTTGCAAATATAATCTGAGTATTGTAGCCCAGAGTCGAACCACAGAGAATTAACCTACCAATTACCACTGTCGGATTTACTCAATTCCCACAACCTGTTTTCCCAAACTTTCTGATTCACAATTGTTGATTTCCTAACAACTAATACTGAAAGTAATAACTAACTGAATATTAACTAAGCTTGATGTGTAAACAATATAAAAGAAGGTCTAAGGTAATGATTTTCCCCGTTGGTCTTTTCCTCGGTTGTCTATTTCTTATAATTATGATTTAGCTATCTCTAACAATCATGAACTCTCCATCTATCATAATTCTTTCTCAAGTAATTATAATAATCTACTAGACGCACTTTCTCAAGTTACGCTAGCTAATTTCACAATACGGTTCACTTAGATTGCACCCGGGGTTTCATTATCTCTAATCCAACCCCTAAACCCTCGGTTATGACTCTCGTCTATACTCCGGGAGTGATGTTGTTCATACAATCACCTAAATATGCACTCTCTCTCAAGAATATACACAATAAATAGGAACAGATAATTGAGGGCCATTTCAACTATTTCACAATCAAAACATAGATGAATTAGAGATTAACAACCAAATCTAATTATATTGATAAAACAACCAAGTAATTCCCAACGGGTTCCATCAAAACCTTAGATTAAGGTGTTTAGCTACTGATGACAATGGGTAAATCAATGGCTAAATGATTCATAATCATAAATTGCAAGAAATTAAGAAGAATAAAAGTAATGATGTTTTGGGTGATCTTTCACACTTGTTTCTCTTGCCAAATAATCTCCAAAATTAAGCCTAACCTAGCTTTGGGCGAGTTTCCTACATAATATAAGGATTTTACAAAACTTTCCCGAGTTACGCTTTGACCCCTAAAGTCCTGAATTTTGGCACGTCCTCCCGCGACCGCGGCGTCGACCGCGGACCAACCGCGGGATCTTCTGTAGAGGACCGCGGCGCGGACCGCGGGAATCCCTGGAGCTTGCTTCTTTCTCCGCGTCACTTCTCTCATTTGCTCTTTTGCACTCGGGTACTTCTCAAGTGGATGATTTCTTTACGTTCTTGCCTCCAAACACTTCATTTTGTTCTTCTTCTATCTTGTATTCCCTGCGAAACCAAATAGCATCAATTCAAGCATTTAATCGGCAACTTCCATAACAAAAACAACAACAAAGCATGGGTATCTATGGCATAAATAGCAACTGTATAGCCTATTATCAACACCCCACAGTTAAATCATTGCTAGTCCTCACACTCATAAAATTCATTCCTTATATTTTTCCTTCAACGACTCACACCATGAACATTATACAAGAGTTATACCTAGTAGTGAGCAGCTCTTACCTCAAAACTCAAGTTTTTCGTACCCTGCACATCTACACTTACTCAAACCACTCTATACAATAGTCAAAACGCACCTTTCCTTCGTGAATCACATGCCCTCACATCACACAAAAGAGTAGTTCCCTGTATATAATGATAATGATACAACTCGGAACTCCAATAGACAAAATTCACTCACTCTCCAAAGAAATTTCAAATACAACAAAGACGCACCATAAGCTTTCCCCTAGTGTATTACTCGACTAACTGAGCCTCACTCAGTATAATATCAATAGGACTTTATTTGGTTGTAATGTAGGCTAAGGATTAGGTAGGATACATTTAGATGTAGTGACTAACCTCCCTAAGCACTCTTAATACAATTACATTGAACTTCAAGCTCGTCATTTTGTAAGCCAACATTCCACCATATTTAAATATCTCCGTACTTTAGGTGCACCTTAACTAGCTACCACTTATTTATCACTACAAGCCCCCTTTTTTCCTTTTTTTTTGGTGCTTCTCTTTATATGCTTCACATTTCGCACCTTTTTCAATTTCCATAGTTCCACTTTGTAAACCAAACTACCACCCCCATACTTTGTTTTTACATAATCTCAATAACCTTCAAGTGCTTAGGGAGCGGAAGGAAAACTTGTTCAAAAAGCAAGCTATTCAAACAGTCGGGTAAGATTCACATTGTGGTTACCAAAGAATAGGCTTATAGGCTCAATGGGGTTAACTAAGATGCACTGCATTCAGGTGGGTAAAGAAAATATTTCTGGCTCAACAAGGAAATGCCTATATCACTTCTAAAACTGAATGAAGCTACTATTTCGCTTTGCAAACACACAGGGCAAGTTCTAGGCATCAATTATACAGCATGGAACACAAACAATACTCACACACACTTGGCATATGACTCACTCCAGATTGGTTTATCAAGATACTATCTTTCGAGTGTTCAAGTTAAGCACAAATATACAATTTTTAAGGCACTCAAACAAGATTCACTNCAAGATACTATCTTTCGAGTGTTCAAGTTAAGCACAAATATACAATTTTTAAGGCACTCAAACGAGATTAAACCGTTGAAGCTAAGCGCTAAACTCTAGCATCTATCGTGTTCAGGTGTAAGAACGCTAAAGGTTGCAAATTTCATCTCTTCGCCCAGTAATCCTATCTAAAAAATCTACCTATACATGGTTCAAGCAAAACCCTTGGAAAAGAACTGTGGCCCAAAGAAAAACCAAGGGGGAATTACTACAATACCTAAAAAAATCTTTCTGGTGTTTTCTGTAGACTAGCTTCCCTCAAGAAAATTGCCTAAAGAATCCGTCATTAGGAAGAGTCTGTATACTAGTTTTTTTTTACTCGACTGAGTCCCTCAAGAACCCCGTCGACAGAGATCCATCGTCGGGACAAGTTGTTTCTAATTTGACTACCTACAACACAATAACTACTACTCCAATTCTAAATAGCTAACACAACACACACACACAAATTTACAAGTACAACATACAACGAAATTCCCCCACCCCACACATAAAAATAAGACATGTCCCCATGGCTTAACAATATAAAAATATTGAGGTAAAGGAACTTCCCTGAGGTATCACTCTTGATCAGAAACAGTGTCGGATTTCACGCTGTAGGCGCGATCCAAAGCTCTCAACCATCCCATAAATTTCTTTTCGGACTTCACTTGTCTTTCAGCGACAACATCAATACGGTTGCCCAAGTCAGTGACGGATGTCTGCAATCCCGTCATCCGCTGCTCCAAATCAGCTAGGCGAGTGCTACGGCGTGGCTGGGAGGACCCTGCTTCGCCCCTTCGAGGAGGGGAGGTGATCTCAATATAATCCTCAGCATCATGAGCATCCTCCGACTCAGATTCATCAGACGAGTCATCAGAATCGTGTACTGGCTCACGTCCGTCTTGTCCAATTTTGCTAGCTCGGAAAGGTGTTTGCAAAGGTAATTTCCCATCAGTTCGAGCATTCTCAGGGACATTGGCCATGCGGCAGAGACGAGTGACAAGAGATGGGAAGTAGTGGCCTTTGCCGAGTTTGAGCAATCTAATGAACATCTCCTCAGACAGTACCCGTGTAACATCAAGCCCTTGATGGGTCATGAAGCAATAAATCATAGCCGCTTGTGTCCCATTTACATCGGTAGTATTGTTGGAAGGCAACAACTGAGTGTTGATGGCCGTGAGCCAACACTTGGCCAACCAAGAAAGTGACTTAGAATGCAGAGTTGTTGGTTGTGCAATCCATTTAGCTTGTTTGCCCGGAATACCAATGACTCCCATAAGTCTGTCCCAATCAACTGACGGGCGACTGTTTATGAGGTAGTGATCTGTACCTGTGAAAGCTGGGATGCGATAGGCCCGGCGGATTGCCTCAGAAGTAGCACTGACCCTGGTGTTGCGTACAGTCACCACCCCGTCCTCATGTTCGGGTAGGTTGGCATAAAATTCCCGCACAAGCTGAATATTGGCTTCTTCGGGAGTCTCAAAGAAGATGTTAAGGTGACACCTCCGTAGCTCGTCAAGCATAGCTGGGCACTCTAGCTCCAATGCATACCTATCTATATGAACTTCATGTTGTAATTTTTTAGTCAGCTTTTGATTGTATCTTGTCTCAGCTGCTTTAGAGACAAACCGAGTGCTATCAAAATCCGTCGCACTGGATTAGCCCCTGGGCCGTGAAGAAGTGCCAGTGCCCCTGACAGAGGCCCCAGTGTTCCGTCGCTTACGTGGGGAACTCATAATAACTACAAAGCAGAGAAACAAGCATTAGTACGATCCTAAAATGGTGACCATGGGAGGTTACTCAGACTTCACCCCAACCATGTCACACATCCCCTTATAACTCCATCATTGAGGCAATTTTACAAACACATTGTGGGCAAACATTGGTTATTCATCTTCATAGCCCAATGGGATCAAGAACAATTGCCCCACTTCAATTATTCACATACCCACACACCCCACACTTGTTCAAAGCCATCACCCATCAATTAACACCATACCAACCATCAACTACACAGCCCCCCTCATCAACATATGGTAAAAACGAAATACTTCTCACATATAAGAATACAAACTAAAAATAAAAAAAAAATTATCACTACACTACTTAAAAACAATAAACATTAGCATATAATACAACAACAATAGAAAGAGGAGAGAAGGGGGCAGAATCAAACCTTAGGGGGAAGATGAAGATTGCCTTGTGAAGGGGGAAGG
>MU733552.1:21067-42067 GCA_026770625.1 Nicotiana glauca
GTTTTCTTGTTATGTGGGGAAGGGTTTTGATTGTTTTTTTATGTTTTATGGTTTTTTAATTAAGGAGGGGGTGAAGGAATAGAAAAAAGAAAAAAGAAAAAATCGTCACCTGGGACCCCGACCCTGGTCGCGTCCGCGGTGCGCGCCGCGGTTTGGGGCAGGATATTCTACGGTGGAGCCCGCGGTCCGCGCCGTGGCCACTATGGAATTTAAACAAACCCAGTGATTTTCGCGGTCGGTCCGCAGTCGCGGAGGTAATTTTTTTTTTTTTGATCTTACAAGAGTTACATATTACACTACAACAATTTCATGGGTTGCCTCCCACGCAGCGCCTGATTTAATGTCGCGGCACGACGCAAATAGTGGAGTTTCTACTCCTTGTTTTCATATTGGGGTTCTTTGAAATGTGACACCACTGTATCCCCTTTTTCATCAGCTGATCCAAGGTAATGTTTCTACCTTTGTCCATTGACGGAGAATTTGTTCGTCCCGTCTTTTGATTCAATCTCCACTAGCAAACATTTGCACCACTCTGAATGGCCCAGACCATCAGGATTTTAACTTACCCAGAAACAATCTCAGTCTTGAGTTGTACAATAATACCGTATCACCGGGTTTGAAGTCTCTGTCCACGATGTGCTTATCATGCATTTTCTTTATCCGTTCCTTGTAAAGCCTCGTGCTCTCAAAGGCATGATAGCGAAATTCCTCTAGCTCATGCAGCTCCGTTAGTCGATTTTGTCCGGCTGCTTCGGGATCAATGTTCAATTGTTTCAATGCTCACCAAGCACGGTGTTCTAGCTCCACAGGTAGATGACAGGCCTTCCCAAACACCAACGTGTATGGTGACATACCTATTGGCGTTTTGAATGCAGTTCTATAGGCCCAGAGTGCGTCGTCCAACTTCTTTGCCCAATCCGTTCGTGTTGCGTTTACAGTCTTCGTTAGCACACTCTTAGTCTCTCTGTTGGACACTTCAACTTGCCCACTGGTCTGCGGATGGTAAGAAGTAGCCATTTTGTGGTGCATATCATATTTAGCAAGCAATTTCTCGAAGGCTCTATTGCAAAAGTGAGTGCCTCCGTCACTGATGATCGCCCTTGGTACCCCAAACCGGGTGAATATGTGCTTCTTCAAGAATCTGACCACCACTCGTGCATCATTGGTGGGTAAGGCTGCAGCTTCCACCCATTTAGACACATAATCCACCGCCACAAGTATGTACTTATTACCGAATGAGCTGACAAAGGGACCCATAAAGTTTATCCCCCACACGTCAAACACCTCTACTTCTTGAATTGGTTTCATTGGCATCTCATGGCGACGATAAATGTTTCCCATCCTTTGGCATTCATTGCAGCCCTTTACCCAGAGGTGTGCATCTCTAAATATAGTTGGCCAGAAGAATCCAACCTCCAGCACCTTCGCAGTTGTTCTGACCCCTCCAAAATGTCCTCCATATGCTGAAGCGTGACATGCCTGCAAAATTGAAGATTGTTCTATCTCGAGGGCGCACCTCTGGATAATGTTATCAGCACAAATTCGAAACAAATGAGGTTCATCCCAATAATACATGCGGCTATCACGGAAAAACTTTTTCTTTTGGACAGAAGAAAGGTCATCAGGAACAATGCCTCAAGCCAGGTAGTTTGCAAAATCTGCATACCATGGCGCATCCTCAAGACTGGCTGCGAGCAGCTGCTCGTCTGGAAAGGTTTCCAGAATTTCTTCGACCTCAACTGATTTTTTAGCTCATTCAAGTCGTGACAGATGATCAGCGACTTGATTTTTTGTGCCCTTACTGTCACAGATTTCGAGGTCGAATTCTTGCAACATCAGCACCCAACGAATCAGGCGTGGCTTAGACTCCTTTTTCTCAATGAGGTACCTGAGAGCTACATGGTCAGTATATACAATTACCTTGGAACCAATCAGATATGATCGGAACTTGTCAAAAGCAAACACGACTGCCAACATCTCCTTCTCTATCACTGTGTAATTGAGCTGAGCGCCGCTTAGCGTTCTGCTTTCATAATAAATCGGGTGCATCAGCTTGTCTTTTCTCTGCCCCAAGACTGCTCATATAGCATAGTCGCTAGCATCACACATGAGCTCAAATGGTTTCTCCCAGTCGGGCGTAACAATGATGGGTGCAGTGGTCAACTTCTTTTTCAGTTCCTCAAATGCCAACCTGCAATCATTAGAAAACACAAAGGGGTTATCCTTTTCAAGGAGTTTTCATAATGGGTTAGCAATTTTGGAAAATTCTTTTATGAAATGCCGGTAGAACCCGGCGTGACCAAGGAAACTTCTCACCGCCATTACTGAAGTGGGCGGTGGTAACTTCTCAATCACGTCAACCTTAGCATGGTCGACCTCAATACCTTTTCTGGACACTCGATGTCCCAAGACTATCCCCTCTTGTACCATAAAATGGCACTTCTCCCAGTTTAGTACCAGGTTTGTCTCCACACATCTTTTGAGCACTCTGCTTAAGTTGTGAAGATAGTCTTTGAATGAATCTCCCACCACGGAGAAATCATCCATAAAGACTTCCATAATTTCCTCTACCATATCCGTAAAAATGGCTAACATGCACCTTTGTAAAGTCGCAGGTGCATTACACAGCCCAAAGGGCATTCTCCGAAAGGCAAAGATGCCATAAGGACAAGTGAAGGATGTTTTCTCTCTATCTTTGGGGGCTATTTAAATCTGATTGTACCCCGAATATCCATCTAGGAAACAAAAGTGTGATCTACCAGCCAACATGTCCAACATTTGATCAATGAAGGGTAAGGGAAAGTGGTCCTTGCGGGTGGCGGTGTTTAATTTCCGGTAATCCATGCAGATTTGCCACCCTGTGACTGTACGAGTTGAGATCAACTCATTATTGTCGTTTTTCACAACAGTCATACCCCCCTTTTTCGGGACACACTGAATAGAGCTGACCCAATTACTATCAGAGATGGGGAAAATAATTCTCGCATCTAACCATTTGATCACCTCTTTCTTTACAACTTATTTCATGCTAGGGTTCAGCCTTCGCTGGTGTTCCCTGGAAGGTTTGTGCCCTTCTTCCAGGAGAATCTTATGCATGCAGAAAGCTGGGCTGATACCCTTTATATCTGCCATGGTCCAACCAATGTCAGTCTTGTTTTCCTTAAGTACCTGCAAAAGTTGCTCTACCTGCATATCTAGCAAACAGGATGATATAATAACAGGTAAAGTCGAATCAGGGCCTAGAAATGCATACATGAGATGAACTGGAAGTGGTTTCAACTCCATCTTGGGTGGCTCCTCTATTGATTGCTTGACTGGAGGAGTGACCCTTTTCTCCAACACAAGGGACTTGAACTGATGTTCCCTTGACCAAAATCCCCGGCCTTCCAATGCCATTAACCATTCAGCTAACCCTTCTCCATCCATTTCGTCTAAGTTTGTCAGGCATGCCTCCAATGGGTCCCCCACAGTTAGGGACCTATCATCCTCTTGCAGAATTACATCAACTGCTTCCACTAGAGAGCAATTTGCATATTCGCTGGGTCTCTTCATTGATTGTTGAACGTTGAATATGACTTCTTCATCATTCAATCTCATTTTAAGCTCCTTAGTTTCGCAGTCTATAAGTGCTCTCCCAGTGGCTAAAAATGGTCTCCCCAAAATAAGGGGTATCTCTTCATCCACCTGACAGTCTAAAATCACAAAGTCTACAAGGAACACGAACTTCCCCACTTGCACCAGCACATCGTCAAGAATATCAGTAGGTCTTTTCACAGTACGATCAGCCAGCTGGAGTAGCATCGAAGTCGGCCCGGCCCTGCCGATGCCTAATTTGGTGTATATAGCCAGCGACATCAAATTTATGCTGGCTCCCAAATCACATAATGCTTTTGCAAAGGCATAACTCCCAATGGTGCATGGAATAGTAAAGCTACCTGGATCAGACATCTTCTGGGCTATCGGTTTTGCCACCACTGCGTTGCAGGTTTGTGTCAAAGTTACGGTGGATAGATCCTGAAAATCAAACTTCTTTGACATTAAATCTTTTATCATCTTGGCATAACTGGGCATCTCCCTCAAAGCATCCATTAATGGAATATTCAACTGGATTTGACGCAGCATTTCCATAAACTTTTTGTATTGGTCTACCTTCTTTTGCTTGACCAGTCTCTTAGGGAAGGGTGCAGGGATCACCCTCTGGGCACTACTTGCTGGTTACTCTTTGCTAGGAGTGTTTGGCACAAGAGGTACCACCTGTTCTGCAACTTGCTCGATCTCCTTTTCTTTGCCTTTACCCTCCTGACTCTGCTCAACCACTACCTCAGTGAGTTCCGCTGGTTGTTCTTCCTCTAATGGCACTGGAGTAGCTGGTGTAGTGCTCTTGCTGGCCTGTGCAATTTCCTACTCTCGATCTAAATCTCTACCATTCCTTAGACTGACTGCCATAAACTGATTCGAGTTTTGCTCCTTGGGATTAACGTTGGTGTCTGCAGGTAAAGTCCCCGGAGGGCGGTTGTTCAATGCCATGGATAGCTGGCCCAGCTGTGTTTCAATATTCTTGATGGCTGAATCATGGACTGCCAATTTTTCCTGCACTTTGTTATTTGTCCCAATAAGTTGTTGAAGCATACCTCTAATTTCTACCATGTTGTTGTCTTGTTGCTGAGGGGGTGGTTGATAAACCAATTGTTGCTGATCCTGTTGTGGATAAACCTGTGGTTTCTGATAAAGCATGGGCACTAATTGGTTTTGAGGGTGCATACCCCCAGGCTGTTGTATATTAGGCCTGTGCTGCTGATTCTGTTGCGGTCTCCACTGTTGTGCTCCTTGTCTCTGGCCCCCATAATTGTTAACATAGTTCATAACTTCCCGGACCCCTTGGTACCTTCTCCGCTCCACGAACAAACATATGACTGATTAATACATGGTGTACATAATCCTCCATTCATTGTATCAACAATGTGCACCTGTTTTGTACCCATCTTATCAATCTTCTTTGTCAGTAAGCTCATCTGGGTTAGGAGTGTGGCCGTGTTTTCTTCCTGTGAATTATTGGGATCCAATGGAACAGAATGTATTATGGGTGCCAGTGTTGCACCTCTAGTCATCCACCCCGCATTTTGTGACATCTTGTCTAAGAGAAGTTTGCACTCGGTGAATGTTTTGCTTAAGAACGCACGTCCAGCTGAAGCATCCACATTAGCCTTCAGGTTGTCAGTTAGAACCATGTAGAATCGCTGGCCAAGCATCTGATTAGGGATGCCATGATGAGGAAACTTCACAAGTGTCACACCTCCTTTTTACCGAATTACTACACCCGGGAAGGGATATAATAAAGGAAGGAATTTTTCCAATTTAAGGACAATCGAAACGGGATTTATTTATTTAGATTTAGAGTCGCCACTTGGGAGATTAATGGTGTCCCAAGTCACCGATTGAATACCGAACCAAGAAAATATGACTCTGTTAACAGTCCGCGAATCAGAAATCCGGATAAGGAATTCTGTTAACCTGGGAGAAGGTGTTAGGCATTCCCAGATTCCGTGGTTCTAGCACGGTCGCTCAACTATTGTATTTGATTTTATCTGATTTTAATATATGTTCTGCTTTTATGTGCCTTTTATTAATCATCCGCTTTGAATTTTTTACAAGAATTACAACGTCGTGAAAATGTATCTCGAACCACGCCGTACCAGTACGCCCGCGGTTTTTAATACATTTCGACTTCGTTGAGATTTGGATTTGGGTCACATAAATGTGCACCCGTATTTGAGAAAGTAATATTATTATTATTCGCGCCTAAAGCATCTATGCATTTATTAACTTTGGGAAAGACCGTAAAATTTGCTAAACGGTCCTTCCAATTCTAATATTTTATGAGCAATTATGGAGGGCCCCGCAATTATGAATTAATTCATTGGGCGAGGCTCATCTCCATTTTTATTCAAGGCCAATACTAAAGCATACTATATTTACTACTGATTTCGTCTCTAATAAGAAAAAGTCCTAATTGTTTAATATTGCCTAAAAGTTTTACATTTGGGCCACGAACTCATATCAGCTCGGGCCTTAAATCATATTGGGCTTGACTACAGCCCATGCGGCAACACCCTGTCCCAATTTAAATCCAACTAGGGCCCAAGTCTTAGGCCATGTGTAAGTATCCAGGCCCAATGGCCCAGGACAATCTAATTTCCATGTTGTATGAACCGGGCCCATGTGTATACCAGTAAACATACTGAATTTGTATCATTCATTGGGGCCTTGATTCAAATCACCATTAACATGCCCAAATCAGAACATTTTTTCACTTCATTTATAGATTACTACAATTTTAGTTTGTATTCAAATTAGTTTATCTAATCAGCTACCAGAAAATTTACCTTATTCTGTTAGTAATAGGAAAATGCTACTGAACATGCTTCAAATTTTTAATCTAATCAGTTTACATATTATCGATAATCAATTTCCAGTGTTCTAGATCAGAGTAGACGACACGTAAATTGGAATTTAATTGGCGATCTAATGGTAACAGACATGTATATTAATTAAACAATTGTCCAAATTATTATTTTTGTTAAGGACGAATCATTGGCAAAACAGGATTTACATACTCATCTCTACATTTAACTACTATTTGAGCCATGAACATAATACTACTAATTCCTAATCTCAATTAAGCTATTATCATTATGTCTCCGATTTTTCAAACTGATGATTAGCAATTATGCATTTTAAAAAGAACAAATTAGCACTACTAATACAGGATTCGAATGTTCTTAAGCAAGTATTAAACTAATTCATCTATCCACTAGGTAACTTGTTTCGAGTAAAACTACTTCTACTGTGGTAGAATACAATATTATAGAGTTCAAACAGTCCAGATTTATACAGTTCGTTACATTTAAACTACTACTATCTGAATACACATTTTTAAACTAAATTCTACATGTATCAGATAAAACTAAACACAAGTAAATGTTCATCAAAACTAATAATTTCATCTCTTCATCTCGTCATTACAGCTTCACAGTCATTAGAAAATGAGAGGACATACCTGGAAATAAGATGAAACTCAATGAGAATCTATTTGAAATCACAGAAAACAGGATCAGCAATGGCAGACTAACAGCAAATTGATACACAACTTCGATATCAACAGAAATAAGCCCAGCAAATAGCAGATAAGACCAGCAGGAATAATAGATCACCAGAAAATTTATATCTCAATGAACAACCAGATCATATAATCTTCAAATGACCCTCAGAATCAATGCAACAGTAGAAAATCTTAACTGTTTTTGGTATTTTTTGGAGTTTTGAATTAGAAAAACCCTTGAGAACTTAGATCGAAAAATGGCAGAGAATTCTTAGGTAGTATTCAGATTTTTTCAACTCTCCAAACTTCTGAATTAAGGCTAGGTAAGGCTTATTTATAGAACTAAAAGAGAGGGAATTTTGAATTTCAGAATTGCTTGGCAGTCCCCCTTTTATTTCAATTGAGTCCCTGTTATTTATTTGCTATCTGATTTACAACCCTTCACTAATACAGAATTTCCTTTTTTCCTTCACCTAGAATATTCTATTCTATTGCTTTTACCCTTTTGCCCTCACTTCTAAGTGGTATTTTACTGCACTACCCCTCATATTGTCCACATTACCCCCACTTCCTAAACCTTATTATAATTTAACCATTTTTGTATTCCTAGAACACCCCTGAACCCCAATCTTATTTACCAATTAACCTTACTGTTTTTACCCTTTTATCCCTTAAGTTTAGTCGAAATTATCCTTACATGCTCCATTTCAGAATCCACACTCAACTATAACCAACAACCCTAACTTTATCAATTAATACTCAATTATTTTAGAAATCATACTAATTACAAGCAAATTTAATCAAAATTTCTAATTATCAATCTCAGCAAAAGCAAAACAGAATCCCGAAATCATAAAAGTCAGGCTCTAGAACTATAAGAAATTAACCCTAATTAATATTAAAATTAACATAAAAATCTATTTATGGTTATTAAAATCTATTTAATTCCTAAGACTGATTTTATTAAGATTTTATTATTATTCCTTTTAATTTCAGAACATTAACAGATTTACCAAACAAACAGAGGACAAATGATAGTCAAGAAGAATCAAGATCAAAGATGAACAAATGGATACACACAGAAAAATTAAAATTGAAAAACAAAGGGAACAAGACACTTAGCTTTCTTTCTTTCTTTTTTTTTTTTCGTTTTTCTTGGCTTTCCTTATTCTCTCTTTTTCCTCCTTTCTTTCTTCTTTTGGTTGAACAAAATTTTGATTTTCAGGCAGACCTTTTTTGATATTTTTTTATTTTTCGAAGGTCTTTTGGGATTTAAAGATCTCAGAATAAGGTTCAGGAGGTTAAGGAACATTTTTGGTGTGACTTTGGGTGAAGGTTGTTCGCCGGAGTAAGGTTCCAGCGAGTTTCAATCACGTATTCGAAGGAAAAGAGGCTGATTCGAGACAAACGGAGTGTATGGGTAGGAAGAGGTCGTCTAGAGGTGTCTGGGGTGTTATTGGTGAAAGGTTTGACATAACTATTGTTCGCCGGAGTAGGGTTCCGGCGAGGTTTGTTTGAAGATTCGAGGATTTCTAGGGATTTTTTAGGAAAACAAAGCAGAGAGGGTGGAAGAGGAGACGGAGATGGTTCGACGGTGTTAATGGTGGAATCATTGACTTAGTTTGCATTCCCCGCCGGTAGGGTTCCGGCGGGTTATGGGAAGGGGAAGTCGGCTCGGGTTTGTTGACAGAGAAAGGAGAAGAAGTGAGTATAGGAGAGGTGTATGTATATGTGGTATATTAAAAACGATTTTAATACATCGTGACCATATGGATCGACGGCCCAGATTGCGTGGAGCCTCTAAACGACGTCGTCCAATTAAATGAGCAAACATCCTCGTCCGTTAGATCAATCAAATGAACAGCCAAGATTGACGACTCAATACGTCGTCGTTTCGTTTATTTACTGCCTGTGTATCATGGCCGTTAGATCAGGCATTTCAAATGTCCAGATTTATTGGCCTTAAACGGGGTCGTTTTGGTGTTATAATGGTGGACCGGATATGGTCTTTGGGCCTGGGGCGGGTGTTGAAGGGCAAATGTTTTTGGGCCTGATTAGTGCAGATGAACTAAGCCCAATTTGTAATTATCTCATTTTGTATTTTTTACCAATATTTTTCCTTGTATTTTATTGTATTTTTTTTTGTATAGTTATTTTCGGTATTTTTATTTCTTTTGTATTTTCTGTATTTTTATATTTTGTATTTTCTTTTCCTTTTGGATTTTCTTGTTTATTTTTCTAGACATTCAAAATTAGACTAACACTAGTTCTAAATATTTGTTTAATAACTATTTTGCAATAATTCCAACTAAAACCCTAAAAATGTTATCCTTTGATTTTCTTTAATTAGTTGCCAAAAAATCAATTAAATCCTAATGCATATACCTATTTTTGTATTTTATATTTATTCTTTAATATGAATCCAAATGCAATAATTAACACTAATTTCAAGGAAATCCACAAAAATGGTAAAATAACAAGAAATTATTTATTTGGATATTTTGGAATAAAATTGCTTAGGGCAAAAATCACGTGCTCACAACAAGCATCCCTTTAAATCTTTCCCAAGTTTCCTGCAATGACTCTGTGGCATGCTGCATGTACTGCAATATATCATCAATTTGTTGTGCAATCTTGTTAGGTGGGTAGAACTTGTTCGAGAACTGCTTGACTAATTCCTCCCAAGTGGTGATGGAGTTGATCGGGCGTGAATTTAACCAAGTCTGAGTTGCCCTGGTTACTGATAATGGGAATGGAAGCAACTTGATAGCTTCAGGAGTCACGTTCGGCTTCTTTTGGGTCATGCAAATTGACAGGAAATTTTTCAAGTGTTGTTGTGGGTCTTCAATGCTTGACCCCGAGAACAATCCCTTATTCTGCAGCAGATGCAGCATGTTGTTGGTGATTTGGAATGTCTCCGCTTAAATTGTAGGCACCGCTATGGCAGTGGCCAGATTGTCAACTGTAGGTTGTGCCCAGTCGTAAAGTGTAGCTTCTGGCACAATAGGTGCCACTCCCCTGACTTCCAAGTCAACTTGCTCATTCTTGTTGTTTCCGTTGGCGTTGTTCACATCACCCATGTCAAATTCGAGTTGGTTCGTTGGTTGAGTTTGTTGAAGTCCTTTGTTGGCACGGTTCAATGCCCTGAATATTTTCTCGGGGTTTGAGAGTCCTTCTATTAGTTCTCCAGTCCTCGAAGAATTTCTAGGCATACACATGCTTTCCACAAGATTTCAACCGTTAGAATTTCAATGTAAATATTGGTAAAGAGAAAACGGATTACACTTGGAATCATTGTGTTTCTTTCAATTGTAATTGATAACACCGTTAATTCCCCGCGCGCTCAACTGAGTCTCAAAAAAGACTATGCGGGCATTGCAAATAAAATCTGAGTATTGTAGCCCAGAGTCGAACCACAGAGAATTAACCTACCAATTACCACTATCGGATTTACTCAATTCCCACAACCTATTTCCCAAACTTTCTGATTCACAATTGTTGATTTCCTGACAACTAATACTGAAATTAATAACTAACTGAATATTAACTAAGCTTGATGTGTAAACAATATAAAAGAAGGTCTAAGGTAATGATTTCCCCCGTTGGTCTTTTCCTCGATTGTCTATTTCTTATAATTATGATTTAGCTATCTCTAACAATCATGAACTCTCCATCTATCATAATTCTTTCTCAAGTAATTATAATAATCTACTAGACGCACTTTCTCAAGTTAAGCTTGCTAATTTCACAATACGGTTCACTTAGATTGCACCCTGGGTTTCGTTATCTCTAATCCAACCCCTAAACCCTCGGTTATGACTCTCGTCTATTCTCCGGAAGTGATGTTGTTCACACAATCACCTAAATATGCACTCTCTCTCAAGAAGATACACAATAAATAGGAACGGATAATTGAGGGCCCTTTCAACTATTCCACAATCAAAACATAGATGAACAATTAGAGATTAACAACCAAATCTAATTATATTGATAAAACAACCAAGTAATTCCCAACGGGTTCCATCAAAACCTTAGATTAAGGTGTTTAGCTACTCATGACAATGGGTAAATCAATGGATAAAGGATTCATAATCATAAATTGTAAGAAATTACGAAGAATAAAAGTAATGATGTTTTGGGTGATCTCTCACACTTGTTTCTCTTGCCAAATAATCTCCAAAATTAAGCCCTAACCTAGCTTTGGGCGAGTTTCCTACATAATATAAGGATTTTACAAAACTTTCCCGAGTTACGCTTTGACCCCTAAAGTCCTGAATATTTGCACGTCCTCCCGCGGCCGCGGTGTCGACCGCGGACCGACTGCGGGATCTTCTGTAGAGGACTGCGGCGCAGACCGCGGGAATCCCTGGAGCTTGCTTCTTTCTCCGCGTCACTTCTCTCATTTTCTCTTTTGCACTCGGGTACTTCTCAAGTGGGTGATTTCTTTACGTTCTTGCCTCCAAACACTTCATTTTGTTCTTCTTCTATCTTGTATCCCTGCGAAACCAAATAGCATCAATTCAAGGATTTAATGGGCAACTTCTATAACAAAAATAACAACAAAGCATGGGTATCTATGGCATAAATAGCAACTGTATAGCCTATTATCAGTACCTTTCCGGCTTTCATAGAAGCAATTGTATTAGGTACTTTGAGTATTCAAGTTAGAGTTAACTTGAAGTTGTCCCAACAATTAGAGGTTGGTTGCTACAATGAGATTAGAGTTTAATCCTTAGGTTTTTAAAAGAGTTTTGTAAATGCAGTTTGGGCTTAGTGATTTTAGTGGAAGTTTTGGAAAATCCTTCTGAGTAGTAGGTCGTGGTTTTTTTTACCTTTTGAGTCAAGTGTTTTCCACGTAAAAATCTCCGTGTTCTTTATTTTATGTACTTTTAATTCCGTAAACAACAGTCGTTAGTACACCTAGAAGAACCAGGTCCTTCCAGAAGCAGTTTAAGCAAAAATTGGGTACCACACAAATCACCCCCCCCCTCTTGTGTGGTATTGACGTTTAGAACATCAATTGGCATCAGAGCTGGTTATCCTTGAAGAGGCTAACACCTTAGGAAAAGATCAACATGAGTACACCACCTGGGAACTGAGAAGGGCAATCTACTGATAGGCCTCCACTCTTTAATGTCCACTACTACTCTTTGTGGAAAAGCAGGATGAGAGATCACATCATAGGAGAAGACTATGAACTCTGGGACATAGTCATTGATGGTCCTCTAGCAGCTAGAAAGAAGAATGTTGAAGGAGTGGATGTGCCAAAGACAAGAGCTGAATGCACTGCTGAGGACTTAAGGAAGTGGGAAAAGAATGCAAAGGCCAGGAAATGTCTTGTGTGTAGACTTGGTCCAGACGAGTACAGTAGAATTCAAAGATGTACCACTGCTAAGGAAATCTGGGACACTTTGCAAGTGGCTCATGAAGGAACACCTCAAGTGAATAGGTCCAGAGGAACACTGTTGTATTCTTAATATGAGAATTTCATCATGAAGGAAGAGGAAACCATCCAAGAGATGTATACAAGGTTCACCACATTAACAAATGAACTTAAGTCTCTTGGAAGGTTTATTCTTGAAGAAGACAAAGTTGAGAAGATTTTGACAAGGGTACTGCCAATCTCTTTGGAAAGCAAAATCACAGCTATTTAGGAATCAAAGAACATTGCCACTCTTAAATTGGATGAGCTAATTGGAAATCTCACTGCCTATGAACTTAGAAGGCAAACCATGAAGATGGATGCACCCAAAAAGTAAAGGAGCATGGCATTCAGAATCACTGAAGGTGCTGATCTAGAGGAGGATGAAATGACCATGATCACAAAAGACTTCAAGATGTATCTAATGAGAGAAAATGGTCCTTCAATAAGTGGAATCTACAACAAACCAAGGGTTCCTGAAAAACAAACCAATGAGGGGTGTTACAAGTGTGGGAAGACTGATCACCACATCAAAAACTGCCCTCAATGGGAAATTGAATGGAAAAAGGAAAGAGCTGAACGAAGGAACAGGAAGAAGGAACATGTTCATCACAAGAAGAACAAAGGATCAACAAAGGCTATGGTTGTTGCTTGGGGTGAAAGCTCAGATGATGACTCAGAAGATGAAGATGGAGATGAACAAACACTTATGGCAATTGGGAAATCCGATGAGGAATCTGAGGTAAGTATAATTCATCTCAAAGACAAGATTAAGTTTTTGTCTAAAGAAAGTCTATCTGAATTACTTCTAGATTTCATTGATGAATTTGAGGTTATAAACAATGAAAAGGAACAGTTTTCTAAGGAGTGTGTGATTTTGAAAGCTAAGTGCAAAAACCTGGAACTTAGGGCTAGTGAAAGTGATAGTAAAAATGTTGAGTTGAAGAACCAGGTTCATGAACTTGACACCACCGTCCTAGAGCTTAAATCTGAAAATCTAAAATTGAAATTAGGAACTGGTAAAAAGAAATCTGTTCACACACAACTCACTTAGAAGAAAATGTAGGAAAAATGAAATATGAGTTATACAAAAGAGATGAGCAGATAAGAGTCCTTAAGGAGGATCTAAACAAGGTTAAGCACGAGCTAGATAGAACCTGTAAATAGAATAGATCCTCCAATGCACTTTCATAGCTACATGAACACCATAGTAGCAATACGAGAGGACTTGGATACGAGACCCCTGCACCTAAGTGGGATCCCAAAAGCAAGTACCTCACACTTCCTGAGAATAAAATTTGCACACATTGTGGTAAAACTAGTCACTATAAATCTGAATGTATTGCAAAAGAAAAGGCTAGTAAAAGAATAAAGAATTTGTTCAAGGGAAAAATAGGCTGCCGGGTTGGGCTAAAAAGAATCCGATTCACCCTTTTGCCTATAGAAAGGGACCCAAACTAGTTTTGGGTTCCTAAGACTAACCCCTGATTTCCTTTCACGGGTCCAAGTGAAGGGGAGCAGCCAAATATGATACATGGATAGTGGCTGCTCAAAGCATATGACAGGAAGCAAGAACCAGTTCCTTTCACTTGAGGACCTCAAAGGAGGCAATGACTCCTTTGGAAATGGGAAGAAAGGTGAGATCATTGGGGTTGGAAAGTTAGGTAAGACTGATTCTCACTCTATTGAGAATGTCTACTTGATATATGGCCTAAAGTACAGTCTAATCATGGTATCACAATTATGTGATAAAGGTAAATTGGTAGCATTCACCACTGCCAAATATTTTATGATTAATCTTACCATTGACAAGATTGTTTTGTAGGGAAAAAGAGTAAACAATACATGTATTGCTGTTTTGTCCACACTTTCATAAAATGAACTCACTTGCTTAAGTGTGTTGGACAATAATCCCCTCCTTTGGCACAAGAGAGTTGGACATGCAAGTCTGATTCAACTCAACAAATTAGTCTCTAAGGATCTGGTGATAGGGATGCCTAACATCAAGTTCAAGGAAGACAAAGTTTGTGAGGCTTGTGAAAGGGGGAAGCAGGTAAGATCCTCTTTTAAATGCAAGAAAGTGGTAAGCACCACCAGAATGATGGAACTGGTCCATATGGATCTCTATGGTCCAATGAGAATATTAAGTAGAGGTGGTAAAAGATATGTGATGGTGCTTGGTGATGATTACTCTAGGTTTACTTGGACATTATTTTTTAACATCTAAAGATGAAGCATTTGACATGTTTCTTCTTTTGTTAGAAAACCTCAGAAACAACTAGGTAATCAATTTGCATCAATTAGGTCTATCATGGAACTGAATTTGAAAATGCTAAGTTTGCTGAATTTTTGCATGCTACATCATAAATAGTTGCATGACTAGATCTCTTGTTAAGAAGATTCCCTATGAGTCACTTAAAGGGAGAAAGCTAAATATATCCCATCTTAGGGCATTTATATGCAAGTGCTTTGTGCACAATAATGGCAAAGACTCCCTAGGTAAGCATGATCCTAGAAGTGATGAGGGAGTATTCTTGGGATATTCTTCACATAGTAAAGCTTATAAGATATACAGTAAAAGGTCTATGTGTGTAGAAAAAATGTATATGTTATTTAAAACTAACATTCTTTCTGAGAAGTAGGAACAAGATAATAAAGATATTGGGCTAATAAGAAATTTAAATGGTGAAACCACAGTCCAGCCTGAAGATGCATCACAGGAAGGAACAAGTGATGGAACAGGTCCTTCCACCCATGGCAACATGACAGGGGGAACTGACTAGAGAGGAACTAATCCTCAAACCTCGAGGGAACCTGTCCATGAATATATTCCTCAATAACAAAACCAGGAAGGAACATCCAAAGAAATTGAAACTCCTATTGCAACATCCATGAAATTAGATACAGGTGAACCTGGTTCATCTGTTGATCAGAAGTTGTATAGGGGAATGATTGGTTCTCTTTTATATCTCACTACTAGCAGACCTGAGATTGTGTGCAGTGTAGGTCTTTATGCTCGATTTCAGGTTTCCTAATTGATAGGAAGAGCAACCCAGGTATGACATATTTCCTTGGTTCATGTGTTGTGTCGGGGGCTATCAAAAGGCAAAATTCAATGGCCTTATCTGCTGCCGAAGAAGAGTATGTTGTTGTTGCTTCATGTTGTGCTCAATTGTTATGGATCAAACAACAATTATTGAGCTTTGGAATTGATGTGGTTGCATCCCTATTTTTTGTGACAACACTAGTGCTATTAGTATGACAAAGAACCCGATTCATCATAAGAGAACTAAGCACATAAATGTTAGGCACCATTTTTGAGGGACAACTATGAGAAAAGCTTTATCACTGTGGATATTTGTACTACTAACAAGCAAAGCTGACATCTTCATAAAATCCTTAAGTAGAGATCACTTCGAGAGGAACAGGTTGGAATTAGGGATGGTTAAGATTACCTAAAAGGACCAGTTCAAGGTTAAACGGAAAAAAAATGAAAAAAAAATGATTGAAAAAATTGGTTAGAAAGTCTGTAAATTGTGTATAATTAGATTAAATATTGCTCAGTATCATACTTTCCATAGTATACTCTTGTGCCATGTGTTAAAATGACTCATTAATCTCTAATGTTATTTTCTCTATTTTGGCAAATCTAGACCTACACAAGAGAATTATCGGTGAAGAACCTGGTTCATCAAGGTAACACGATATGTTTTCTGCACTCTGCATAATTTGAAATAACTATATTTGAATCGTGAGCAGAGTCCTACCAAATACCAAACTCCTTTTGGACTTATCCGTTACAAGTGAACCAGTCCTGTTCAATAGAGTCCCAACTGAATGGAAGTATCTAGATTCTAGGGATACACTCCAACGTCTCTTCAAAACTGAATTTTAGTTTGATTATACTTCTAAGAGTCTGAAAAGATGTAGTTACCCCATCAATTATTCCCTGTATATTGATCAGTTTTGGTGTATTCCCTACCTCATCTCTCTCAAGACGTCAAAAACTCTCATTTTTCTTTCATCTTCCAAACACAATATAATTCTCTTCTCTTCCATACCCTAGCCCAGATATGTGGAACACTTCTGAAAATCCTTCATCACCACCATAGGAAACCATTTCCACACCTTCTACAACACCAATCGCTAAGAAAAGTAGAGTAAAGATTATGGCTCGTAAGATTGTCGCTGAAGGAGAGCAGATCAAGAAAATAAACAAGCAGTTAAAAGCGGGTAGGGAAGAAGAATCCTAAGATTCATTTAAGTCTGCTACTAAGGGGGAAAAAGTAGGTTTTCCGAAACTGAAAAGGTATCTTCTGACTCTAAAGTTTCTCCTTAGACAATTTTTGAAGTTGTTGTAAATTTGGAGGATGTATAGCAGGTGTTGAGACTACATAATCTGGAGAAGTTGGTGGTAAAAAAAAGGAACAAGGGTGCTAGAAGTACTGTGAGGGGAAAGGGTATAAGAGTGGTTGATTCTTCACCCACCCCTGTTGGTATAATAAAAATTGGTGCAATGGTTGTCTGGGGAGAGGAACTTACTGAAATAGAAGAGAGTGTGAGCAAAACAGGGGGAAGTGGGTCTGGCAAAGCTGCAGAGGGTTTGGTTCAACTTGAAAAAATATAGATGAACCTGTTCCATCTGAACAGGAAACCCTCGCGAACCTACTGATAGAGTTATCAATGGCACCAAAACTCATGTCATTCCCTATGGTTTCATTCTCACAACTATGCTTGCACAGTTCAAGGTACCTATGAAGAAGTGAGGTTAATACTCTGCTTGCTTGCGATTATGAAGTCAATGTCATTCTTAATGAACCTGGTTCATCTAAAAAGGCACCTATAAATAGCAAAGTCAGAATCTTGGTACAGGAGAGTGAGGCAAAGGATATTGAAATAGCAAGGCTGAAGACACGATTGGTTGAGGTAGAATCTGAGAGAGATGCTCTTAGAACTGAACTTGCAAGGGAAAAGGAGAAGAATGATGGAACTCTTCAAGACATGCTGAAACTTCTCCAAGAAAATAACCCAGCCCCTACCTCTTCCAAGCCTTAAATCCCAGCCTAGTGTAGATCAACCAGTGACCCAGTTCGGGACGTTTTATTTCTTTTGCTCATGTTTTCTGTATTTTTATTTCTTCTTATGCTTTGTGGTAGAATCATATCAATCATCAATGAAGTTCACTGTTCTTGCTCTAACTGTTTGTTTATATTTCTTTGATGGTTGAAATTCTTAGTTTGATCTATGATGATTAATCCATGTTTGCATTTGAAGTAGCCCCAGTGGCCATGAGTAAGCTTTAAAATCTGGTTATCTCACATTTTTTATGCAACTTTTCGATGATGCCAAAAGGGGGAAAAAGGTTGTGCTTTGAACCAGTGATGTTTATAACCTAATGTACCTGGTTCTTGATGATAAGTGATAAAAAGGAAAAATGTTTCTAACATTGTATTGATGTTGAACTGAGTTGAAACAGGGCTTAGCTTATGAAAATCACAGAGTTTGTCATCATCAAAAAGGGGGAATTTGTTGGCCCAAGTAAAGGTTAGTTTTGAAGACTGAAAAAGGAACTCATGATGAACCAGGTCCATCCAGTGGTCCATCCCTCAGGTGCACAAAAATGGGAAGAAGTTAAACGTGAATTGGGAGCAAAATATCAAGGCTTTTTGCAAGCAATTCGTGTGTGATTCAAGTGTGCAAACCTGAAGCTACATGAACAAAATTGAAGAACCAGCTCCATAAAGAGTTTTATATGTCTTTCTTTTATTCTAGTTCAATTGTAGTAGGTGTTTTAAAGTTGTACCTTTCCAGCTTTCATAGAAGCAATTGTATTAGGTACTTTGAGTATTCAAGTTAGAGTTAACTTGAAGTTGTCGNTTCACCTTTTGAGCCAGGTGTTTTTCGCGTAAAAATCTCAGTGTTCTTTATTTTATGTACTTTTAATTCCGCAAATAGCAGTCATTAGTACATCTAGAAGAACCAGGTCCTTCCAGAAGCAGTTTAAGCAAAAATTGGGTACCACACAAATCACCCCCCTCTTGTGTGGTATTGGCGTTAGAACATCACACACATAACATGGTTCTGTACTATCCTTCAAAATATGTTGCAGCTGCCTCGTGATGTGCTTATTCACTGTGGATCACGCAACAATTGGAAGATTTTGATGTATACATTGATTGTGTACTGCTTCTATGTGTCAACATCAGTGCTCTCAATATGGCAAAGAAGCTGGTTCAACATAAGAAAACCAAGCACTTTGATGTCAGACACCATTTTCTCAGGAACTATATGGAAAATGGTCTTATTTGTATAAGATTTTGTTGCACAGAAGGTCCAATTGCAGATATCTTCACCAAAGCTCTGAGCAGGGAACACTTTGAGAAACAAGATGGCGCTGGGATTACTTAAACCTAATTGAGAGCCTGGTTCTGCTGACATGGCTATGATGGTCACATTAAGGTAAAAATGGATAATGTGTTTTCTGACTAGGCTTGATCACGCCCAACTATAGTCCTAAAAAGGATAAGCGGTCGCTGCAAATATAATCCGATCTAAAAGTCCGGAGTCGAATCCCACAGAGAACTAAGGCTTAGCTATATTTGTTTAATATCACTAAAAATAAAAGTTTGAACAATTTTTTAAATTATAAAGATTGATATTTGTATTTCTAACTAATTAACTAGCAAATACTAGAAAACAATAAAATTATCAACTAACGAGACAAAGGGTTGGAGACTAAATTACGGAGATCTAGAGTTATGATTTTCACAATTATCGGAATCCTTCTAGCTATGTTCCCTACAATTTTGCCAATGTATTCTCTACTGATCGTGAGCACTTTAGATGTCGTAATTCTCTCTCTAGCAACTACAATAATTTACTAGAAATATTCTTTTGAACTATACTAGTTGGCTTTATCTAACCGCTCATTATGACCACATCAAGGCTTTGTTATTTTTAAACCTACCTTTAAACCCGCTGTATTGATTTCTCACATACGTTAGAAGTGACATTGTTCAACAACCACCTAAATATGTATCCTTTATCAAGCAACACATAATAAATAGGCACAGTCAATCGATGTCCATTCAATCAAAAGCAATAAACACGTAGTTAAACAAGTACAGAAATCCAACGACTCAATTATATAAAACATTAATAAGAATTTTTCCCACAAAAGTTTCTATCAAAATCCTAGATAACAAATTAGCTATTCATAATAGTATGTAAAACTACAATACTAAAAATTATAACCAACAATGACAAAATAGGAAGAGGAAGGAAAAACTCTTAGAAGAATTCTCCGCCTTGCTCTTATTGTGTCTCTGCCTCCTTAGGTCGAATCTGTGTCAAATATTGGTCTCCTCCTCTCAAAATACCATTTTCCATGTATATATACCAAGTAGGGTCGGGCCCAAACTATTATACCTTATCCTACGCAAAAAAGGACAATTTTCCAGTCATGGACGTCTACGGTCGCGGCCCGGGCGCGATACTTTCCTAGTGTACTGTCTCAGCCCGCCTCAGGTCCACGGTCGCGGTTTCGACCGCATTTTTTACCATGTTCCGTTTGGAATTTGGGAAAATGTAAAACATGAAAGTTGTATCCTTTGAGTTATCTTTTCAATCATATATTGTGGAGATCAAATGGAGTTCTGAGAAAAACGTTATGTGTATTTTACTAGACAATGCGCAATATACCTACTCGATTCTTCGTTTTGTTGCTCTATCATCTGTTGATCCTTGAATACGATCCCGGCTTAATTCCTTAGGCTTTTACTCAGACTTCAAAGCTCCAAATCACTTAAATTCATTCCATAACATCTACATAGCTTGGAATCACTCCTACAAGGCATAAAACACACAATTAGTGCAAGACACTAGCGATTAAAGTGCAGTAAATTCGAGTATAATAAGCGAATAAAATACGTAATTATAGCCTATCATCAACACCCCACACTTAAACCATTGCTCATCCTCGAGCAATCAAACTGCACTTGTTTTTATAGATACGGCCTTTTTAAACAATTCTCCTTACTCATCATATCAAGAGCATTTAAAATAGACTAAGCACAAAAGCGTAACATCTTCACCTCAAGATTTAACTCAAAAGTACTACGTATTATTCATAACTCGCCCACTTATTCTAACATAGAGGTCACTGGCATTACCTTTCCTTCATGAATCAAATGCCCTCACACAACAAAAGAGAGTAGTTCCACACAATAATTTTAAGAACATTTAGGAACTCAAGATAGAAAGAATTCACTCGCTCTCAGAAATAACATTCATATGCCACAAAAGATGCACCATAAGCTTGCCCGTAGTGTACTACTCCACTAATCGAGCTCATTCAATCTAGTATCAATTAGGACTTTATTTGGTTGTAATGTAGGCTACGGGACGGGTAGGATACATTTAGATATAAGAGTGACTACACCTCCCTAAGCACTTTAATACATATACTTTAACATTCAAA
>MU733552.1:42348-57132 GCA_026770625.1 Nicotiana glauca
TTAGATATAAGAGTGACTACACCTCCCTAAGCACTTTAATTCATATATTTTAACATCCAAACTCAATACTTATATCAAACCAAAACTCCACCTTCACATCAATGTATATTATACCACTTATCAAGGAATTTTTTTTCACAACAATCCAACTATTTTTTTTCACAACAATTCAACTATTTTTTTTCAATTCAAGTGGCTCTTACTTTTTCAAAACAGTCTACCTTTCTCCTTATTTAATTAGTTCCACTCAAAAGCCAAACCAACCACCTCACACTTTAACCTTTACAAAGTTCATAAATAATTCAAGTGCTCATGAGAGGTTACAATGGTTCAAATAGATGGTTAATTCAAACAAATGGGTAAGTCTTGTAATGTGGTTGCCAAAGAAACAAGATTACAGGCTCAAAGGGGTTAACTGCGATACATAACAACTAGGTGGGTAAAATATACATATCTGGCTCAACAAAGAAACGTCTATATCACTTCAAGACTGAACAAAACTATTATTTCGCTTTGCAAACACACAGGGCAAGTTCTAGGCATCAAATGCAATGCACATAATATAACAAATCCTTACACGCACATGGCACATAACTCACTCAGGATTGCACTCATCAAGATACTCTAGTCAAAGCAGTTAAGCAAATTTAAGATCATACAATTTAAGGTACTTATACAAGAGTAAAAAACTTAGCATAAGCGTCACAACCAAAGTATTCACTATTCTCAAGGCATAACAAAGTCAAGAGATATTGCTTTAATTCAAAATACAACACAATGGCTCCTATTCCTAAAAAAACTAACTACACCCGGTTCAAATAAAACCCTTGAAAAAGAACCACGACACAAAAAACCAAGGGGGAATTTCTACATTACCTAACAAAAGAAAATCTTTTTATTTTATTTTATTTTATTTTTTCTTTAGACTTAAATCCCTCAATAAAATTGTCTAATAGATCCATCATTGGGAAAAGTCCAATCTTTTCTATTTAAAAAAAATATTCAATTAAACTAACACAACTAAAATAGTATAGAAAAGTCACTCAGACAATCTCCTCACCCCACACTTAAAATTGTGCATTATCCCAATGCACACCATAACTAATAAAAGTGTAAAAGAGACTCCATGTTAGGCCAAAGGCCGAAGCACTAACAGCTCATGGGGTACTCAGACTTCTCCCAAGCTTGGTCCTTCGTACGGGTACCTCACACTTAGTTCTAACCATTTGGTTTGTTGTTGCAGCCTTCAATACTTTTGCTTTCCATGCTCCTAGAAAATAAAAATGGACACTACAAAAATAATACAATTAAAATAATTTTTTTTTTAAAAAGCAATAAAGTTGATTTGCCTCCCAACAAGTGTTTGATTTAACGTCGCGGCACGGCACGAATCACTTTTTGCCTCCATCTCGAGCTTATGAATTGAACCCCTAATTTGGCATCTAGTTTTCGGCTATGCTCCTGGGGTGGAGGAATAAATCTGATTGGCCCAAGCAACCATTGTACTATTCTACATTTCTTGGCTTTTAGATAAGGTATGTAGTCTTGTCTTTCTGGCAAAAAAAATTCCAGAATGTAGGCACCTTGTTCGTCATTCCTTGACTTCTCAATCGGCTCGGATGACTCTATTTACATATCGTCATCCAATCAGAATGTAGAATTTTTTTTGGAGTGACGACTAATGCGCTCGCGCACAAGAACTTCAGGACTTTCAGCATCCTCAACATCAATGATACTAGAGTCAACAAAATTTGTATCCTCAATGCCCTTGGCTGACTCTAGTCTCACTTCTTCAACATTGACATCCTCAAATTGTAGTTGGCTAGGTTGTTGATGTTACACTCTGACCTCCCCAATTAACACCTCAAATTCATGCTCTTCTTGGCTATTATCATCAATATTGGCTTGTTGAGCATTAAAAGCTCCAACCACTTGACTCAATTGAGCCTCCAACTTGCGAATAGTTGTCTCTTGCCTCTCTATCTGCAGTTGTTTTTAATTATTTTTTTTCATAAGGCACTTTAACATATCCTTGATCTCCTTCAATTCTGCATCCCCACCTGCTAACTTCACAAGAAAAGGTAGAACCATCATAGTAAGGGGTTGGGGGAAGATAAGAAATATAAGCACAACCATAAAAGTGGCCATTTTAACCACCACACACATCACACATATTCCACAAATAAGATTGAGTTGGTGCACATAACTCGCTCTCAGGAATGTTTTGAAAATTTTGCCATTGGTGGTTTCCTTCACAATATGTATGGAGATCAATAGTAGAATTATCTACACCTAAATTCCCATAATTCCAAGATGTCATATTTCTCAAATCAATAGTTATAAAAAAATAAAAATAAAATACAAAAAAAAACAAAATAAAAGTTCAAACTCGAAACCTAGCAATATATACAGCTACAACTACACTGTTAGTTCCCCGGCAACAGTTCCAAAATTTGATCACGCCCAACTCTAGTCCTAAAAAAGATAAGCGGTCACTGCAAATATAATCCGGTCTAAAAGTCTGGAGTCGAATCCCACAGAGAACTAAGGATTAGCTATATCTGTTTAATATCACTAAAAGGACAAGTTTGAACAATTTTCTAAATTATAAAGATTGATATTTGTATTTCTAACTAATTAACTAGCAAATAATAGAAAATGATAAAATTATCAACTAACGAGACAAAGGGTTGGAGACTAAATTAAGGAGGTCTAGTGTTATGATCGGAGGGTCGGAATGGAATTTCGGAAGTTGCAGTAGTTCCATCATGTCATTTGGGATGTGTGTGTAAAATTTCAGATAATTTGGACGTGGTTGGGTTAGGTTTTTTATCGAAAGTGTATTTTGCGGAAAATTGGAGTTCTTAGGCTTAAATCCTTGATTAATTCGAGTTTTCGGCGTTGTTTTAGGTGATTTAAGGATTGGTACAAGTTTGAATGATGTTATGGGATATGGTTGTAGGTTTGGTTGAGGTCCCGGGGGCCTCGGGTGTGTTTCGGATGCTCAACGGGGCATGTTGGAGTTGTTTAAAATTGCAGATTTTGCTTCAACTATTGCAGGCCCTTTTTCTTCTTCGTGATCGCGTCCTCCTCTACGCGTTTGCGTAGAGTAATTTTGGAGGAGGACCAGTTACCTCTTCGCGTTCTTCTTAAACCCTATCGCGTTCGCGAAACTTTGTCATTTTCCTCCATCGCATTCGTAGCCAAGCCTTCGCATTCGCGTAGCGTTATTTGGCGCTGAGGGCTGAGCCTATTTCCCTTATCGCGTTCGCATGATGTGTCTCGCGTTCGCGTGGCTTTGCCAGTCCATCCTTTCACGCTCGCGTACTATTCCTCACATTCACGTAGAACAATTCGAGCAACCTTCATTTTCCTTCTTCGCGAACGCGTGACTTCCTCCGCGTTCGCGATGCATTGAATATCTGGGTAGTTATAAGAATTTCAAAATGAGGGTTTAGCCATTTTACCAAAACTCAAGCTTGGGAGCTCGAATTTGAGGGATTTGAGGGAGATCCCCTTGCACAGTTATGAGTTGGACTACGAGACTACACCCGGGGAGATCCACTGGAAATGATATTTATATTTAGGGACTACAGGACGGTATCCTGGGAGATCCCCGATTGTTATCACGGGACTGAGTTATGTTCTTTTACTGTGTGTTGCTTGCCTGGTAATAATTGTTGTTGTCCCTTATATCTTGTGTTATTTAATTACACTGTCATTTCATACTGTTAAACCTATATCCTATTTAACCTCAGTAGGGCCTTGACCTTCCTCGTCACTACCCAACCGAGGTTAGGCTTGGCACTTACTGAGTACCGTTGTGGTGTAGTCGTGCCCTTTCTGCGCATTTTTATCATGTGGAGATCTAGGTACTACTGCATAGACTTACCATTCTTGAGGTAGGGAGAGCTATGGAGACTTCGAGGTACATCTGCCGCGTCCGCAGACCGAAGAGTCTCCATCTTTATTCTATCTTGTCGTATTAGCCCTTTTATCATTTTGTTGATATATACATTCCGGAGTTAGAGCATTTTTACTATATTTCTCTTAGCTTGCGTTCCCGTTCCGAGGTTTGGGATAGTATTGTAGAAGGTTGAGATATTGTGCTGTATGTGTCGAGTGACAGTTTACATTTCGTTTCCATTTTGGTTTTAAGTTATAATTTTTGCAAGGTCTCAATTGTTTTTCCACACCTTTTAGGCTTACTTAGTCGTAGGGACTAGATGCCGTCATGACAGTTCACGGAGGGTGAACTGGGGTCGTGACAAGTTGGTATCAGAGCTCTAGGTTCATAGGAGTCACGAAACACATGGCAGTTTATTAGAGTCTCGCTGATCGATACGGAGGCGTCTGTACTTATCTACGAGAGGCTATGTAATTATTAGGAAAAAATCCACTTTATTTGATTTCCTTGTCGTGCGAGATTTTGATATCACAACTAAACTTGTCTTTCTATTCTCTCACAGATGGTGAGGACACGCACTACTTGAGAGGATCAGGCACTTGTACCCCCTACTGTTGCTGTCAGATGCCGGGGCCGGGATAGAGGCTGAGGACGCGCTCGTGGTGCAGCTAGAGCACCCGCACAAGCTACCGCCGAGATACCACCAGCAGTACCAGCCGGAGTCCAGACACTCGATACATCTGCCACTACTACTCCAACACTCCAGGAGACTTTAGCATAATTTATGAGTATGTACACCACTTTGGCTTAGGCAGGGTTGCTTTCCCTTGCTGCAGCCACATCCCAGGCCGGGGGAGAAGTACAGACTCCCACCACCTACACTCCTGAGCAGCGAGTGCATGTTGAGCAGGCCCCAGAGATTATACTTGCGCCGCATGCAGTACCAGTTCAGCCCGTGGATAGGGCAGCGGCTTCAGAGGATGAGCAACGGAGACTTGAGAGGTTCAAGAAATATGATCCTCCGGTATTCGGTGGGTTAGCATCAGGGATGGCTTGGGATTTCTAGAGGATTGCTACTGTATTCTCCGCACTATGGGCATGTCAGGATCGAGCGGGGTTTACTTCACTACTTTCCAACTTTGAGGAGCCGCCTATCTGTGGGACGTGCTTATGAGTTAGACAATTCGGATAAGGCAGCTTCCCTGAATTGGGCTCAGTTTTCATTTATGTTCACGAGGGAGTATGTTCCCCAAAGTCTTAGGTATGTCTGGCGCGTGAAGTTTGAGCGTTTGCGCTAGGGTGCTATGACTGTCTCGGAGTATCCTGTCTGTTACATTGACTTGGCTAGACATGCCCCAACTTTGGTTTCTACGCTCCGCGAGAAGGTTAACCGATTCATTGAGGGGCTTATTCCCAGCATCAGATCTAGCATGGCTTGTGAGTTAGAGACGTCTGTGTTTTATCAGCAGGCGGTGAGCATTGCTAGGAAGATTGAGGGTATGTATGCTAGGGACAGGGAGGAGGGGGAGGCCAAGAGTTCTCGAGAGTCGGGCCATTTTTCTGGTGCCCGTGCCCTAGCTGCAGGTCATCATGGTAGGGGTCATATGGGTCACCCTATTTATTAAGCTCTTCCAGAAGCCAGTGATATTCCAGCTCCACCTAGGCCTCAGGAGCCTCATTATGCACCTTCAGTCTCTAGTGCACCTCCTGCACGGGGTGCTTACTGTGGTCAATCCAGCAGACCTGGACCGAGCCAGTCTTATCCGCCACGTCCTCCCAAAGCTTGTTTTGAGTGTGGTGATACACGCCACATGGTGAGAGATTGCCCCAGACTCAGAAGGGGTGCACCTTTGCAGGCCCCTCAGCCACAGCAGGCCTCACAGAGCTCTCAAGCTATGGTTCCAGCACTAGCTGCCACTCTACTGGCCCAGCCAGCTAGAGGTGGAGGTCGGGGAGGTAGAGGTCACCCTCTAGGGGGAGGCCATGCTAGATATTATGCCCTTCCATGCCGTACTGAGGCCGCCGCCTCCGATTCTATCATCACAGGTACTATCTTAGTTTGTCACATAGATGCATCGGTTCTATTCGATCCAGGATTCACTTACTCTTACGTGTCTTCTTATTTTGCTTCGCATTTGGGGGTACCCCGGGATTCTTTGAGTTCCCCAGTTTATGTTTCTACTCTTGTGGGAGATTCTCTTGTTGTGGATCCCATTTACCTGTCATGTTTGGTTATTCATGGTGGTTTTGAGACCATAGCTTATTTATTATTACTCAGTATAGTTGATTTTGATATTATTTTGGTCATGGACTTGTTGTCTCCCTATTATGCTATTCTTGACTGTCATGCCAAGACCGTGACGCTGGCTATGCCAGGTATACCGCGTATTTAGTGGAGGGGTGCCTTAGGTCACACTCCTAGTAGAGTTATTTCTTTCCTTAAGGCTCAGCGTATACGAAATTTCCTCAATGTGTTTCTAGCTGATCTTGCAGGCATGCCACGCGACAGGGACATTGATTTTGGCATTGATCTGTTGCTAGGCACTCAGTCCATCTCTATCCCTCCGTACCGTATGGCTCCTTCTGAGTTGAAGGAGCAATTGCAGGAATTACTTGATAAGGGTATTATTCGGCCCAGTGTATCGCCTTAGGGTGCTCCTGTGTTATTTGTGAAGAAGAAGGATGGTTCTATGCGCATGTGTATTGATTATCGCCAGTTGAACAAGGTTACAGTGAAGAACCATTATCCTTTGCCTCGTATTGATGATCTATTTGACCAGCTTCAGGGCGCACGAGTGTTTTCTAAGACTGATTTGCGCTCAGGTTACCATCAGTTGAAGATTCGGAAGCCAGATATCTCGAAGACTGCCTTTAGGACTCGGTATGGTCATTATGAGTTCCTTGTTATGTCTTTTGGGCTGACCAATGCCCCAGTAGCCTTCATGCATCTGATGCACAGTATATTCCAGTCATATCTTGACTCTTTTGTCATTGTCTTTATTGATGATATTCTGGTGTATTCCTGGAGTCGGGTAGATCACGAGCAGCACCTGAGGATGGTGCTTCAGACTTTGAGGGAAAAGAGATTATATGTAAAGTTTTCAAAATGTGAGTTTTGGTTGGATTTTGTTGCATTCTTGGGTCACGTGGTATCGAGTGAGGGCATTCGGGTGGATCCGAAGAAGGTAGAGGCAGTGCAGAGTTGGCCCAGACTATCCTCAGCTACATAGATTCGCAGTTTCATTGGCTTGGCGGGCTACTATCGTGGTTTTGCGGAGGGGTTTTCATCGATTGAAACCCATATGACTAGATTGACCCAGAAGGGTGCTCCATTTTAATGGACATATGAGTGTGAGGCGAGCTTTCAAAAGCTCAAGACAGCCCTGACTACAACCCCAATTTTGATATTGTCTACCGGTTCGGGGTCTTATATTGTCTATTGTGATGCCTCGAGAGTTGGCCTTGGATCAGTATTGATGCAGGATGGTAGGGTGATTGCCTACGCGTCCAGGCAGTTGAAGATACACGAGAAGAATTATCCTATCCATGATCTTGAGTTAGCTTCCATTGTTCATGCCTTGAAGATTTTGCGTCATTACTTGTACGGTGTGTCTTGTGAGATATATACTGATCACCAGAGTTTGCAGCATTTGTTCAATTAGAAGGATCTTAATTTGCGTCAGAGGAGATGGCTAGAGTTTCTAAAGTAATATGACATCACTATCTTGTATCATTCGGGCAAGGCCAACATGGTGGCCGATGCTTTGAGCTGTGGGGCAAAGAGTTTGGAGAGTTTGGCTTATTTACCGGCAGTAGAGAGGCCTATGGCGACGGATGTTCATGCCCTAGCCAGCCAGTTTGTGAGATTGGATCTTTTGGAGCCCAGCCGGGTTCTGTCTTGTGCGGTCTCTCGGTCTTCCTTATTTGATCATATCAGGGAGCGGCAATATGATGACCCTCATTTGCTTGTCCTCAAGGACAAGGTGTTACATGGCGATGCTCGAGATGTGACCATTGGTAATGTTAGAGTATTGAGGATGCAGAGGTCGAGTTTGTGTACCCAATGTCAATGGGCTTCGGGAGTTGATTCTAGATGAGGCCTACAGTTTGCGGTATTCCATTCATTCGGGTGCCGCGAAGATGTATCAGGATTTGAGGCAGCACTACTGGTGGAGGCGGATGAAGAAGGATATAGTTGGGTTTGTAGCTCGGCGCCTTAATTGTCAGCAGGTAAAGTATGAGCACCAGAGACCAGGTGGATCGCTTCAGCAGATAGTGATTCCGGAGTGGAAGTGGGAGCTGATCACCATGGCCTTCGTAGCTGGACTCCCACGGACTTTGAAGAAGTTTGATGCCATTTGGGTTATTGTGGATCGACTAACCAAGTCCGCGCATTTCATCCCTATGTGTACGACCTATTCCTCGGAGCGGTTGGCAGAGATTTATATCCGGGAGGGAGATTGTCCGTCTGCATGGTATTCTAGTTTCCATTATTTTAGACAGAGGTACTCAGTTCACATCGCGGTTCTGGAGATCCGTATAGCAGGAGTTGGTACTCAAGTGGAGTTGAGCATAATTTCACCCTCAAATGGACGGACAGTCCGAGCGCACTATTCAGATTCTTGAGAATATGCTTTGTGCGTGCGTGATTGAGTTTTGAGGTTCTTGGGATCAGTTCTTGCCATTAGCGGAGTTTGCCTACAACAACAACTATCATTCCAGCATTCGGATGGCATCGTACAAGGCCTTATATGGTAGGCGATGTAGATCTCCGATAGGTTGGTTCAAGCCGGGTAAGGCCAGATTACTTGGCACAAATTTGGTTCAGGATGCTTTGGATAGAGTCAAGGTGATTCAGGATAGACTCCGTATAGCCCAGTCCAGACAGAAGAGCTACACGGACCGTAAAGTTCGCGATGTTTCCTATATGGTTGGAGAGATGGTTCTGCTTTGGGTTTCGCCTATGAAGGGCGTTAAGAGATTTGGAAAGAAAATAAAGTTGAGTCTGAAGTTTATTGGCCCTTTTGAGGTATTGAGGCAAGTTGGGGAGGTTGCCTATGAGCTTGCCTTACCTCCCAGCCTGGCAGGGGTTCATCTGGTATTTCATGTTTTGATGCTCCAGAGGTATCGCGGTGATCCGTCGCACGTGTTGGATTTTAGCTCAGTCCAGTTGGAGAAGGATCTATCTTATGTTGAGGAGCCAATGGTAATATTGGACAGGCAGATCAGGAAGTTGAGGTCAAAGAACATTGCATCCGTGAAGGTTCAGTGGCGGGGTCAGCCGGTCGAGGAGGCGGCCTGGGAGACCGAGCAGGATATGCGCAGCCAGTACCCTCATCTNTGTATCAGGATTTGAGGCAGCACTACTGGTGGAGGCGGATGAAGAAGGATATAGTTGGGTTTGTAGCTCGGCGCCTTAATTGTCAGCAGGTAAAGTATGAGCACCAGAGACCAGGTGGATCGCTTCAGCAGATAGTGATTCCGGAGTGGAAGTGGGAGCTGATCACCATGGCCTTCGTAGCTGGACTCCCACGGACTTTGAAGAAGTTTGATGCCATTTGGGTTATTGTGGATCGACTAACCAAGTCCGCGCATTTCATCCCTATGTGTACGACCTATTCCTCGGAGCGGTTGGCAGAGATTTATATCCGGGAGGGAGATTGTCCGTCTGCATGGTATTCTAGTTTCCATTATTTTAGACAGAGGTACTCAGTTCACATCGCGGTTCTGGAGATCCGTATAGCAGGAGTTGGTACTCAAGTGGAGTTGAGCATAATTTCACCCTCAAATGGACGGACAGTCCGAGCGCACTATTCAGATTCTTGAGAATATGCTTTGTGCGTGCGTGATTGAGTTTTGAGGTTCTTGGGATCAGTTCTTGCCATTAGCGGAGTTTGCCTACAACAACAACTATCATTCCAGCATTCGGATGGCATCGTACAAGGCCTTATATGGTAGGCGATGTAGATCTCCGATAGGTTGGTTCAAGCCGGGTAAGGCCAGATTACTTGGCACAAATTTGGTTCAGGATGCTTTGGATAGAGTCAAGGTGATTCAGGATAGACTCCGTATAGCCCAGTCCAGACAGAAGAGCTACACGGACCGTAAAGTTCGCGATGTTTCCTATATGGTTGGAGAGATGGTTCTGCTTTGGGTTTCGCCTATGAAGGGCGTTAAGAGATTTGGAAAGAAAATAAAGTTGAGTCTGAAGTTTATTGGCCCTTTTGAGGTATTGAGGCAAGTTGGGGAGGTTGCCTATGAGCTTGCCTTACCTCCCAGCCTGGCAGGGGTTCATCTGGTATTTCATGTTTTGATGCTCCAGAGGTATCGCGGTGATCCGTCGCACGTGTTGGATTTTAGCTCAGTCCAGTTGGAGAAGGATCTATCTTATGTTGAGGAGCCAATGGTAATATTGGACAGGCAGATCAGGAAGTTGAGGTCAAAGAACATTGCATCCGTGAAGGTTCAGTGGCGGGGTCAGCCGGTCGAGGAGGCGGCCTGGGAGACCGAGCAGGATATGCGCAGCCAGTACCCTCTTCTTTTCACAACTTCAGGTATGCCTTTGTACTCATTCGAGGACGAACGAATATATAAGTGTGGGATGATGTAACGACTCGGCTGGTTATTTTTGGAATTTACGTCCCAATCCCCTATTTACTGCTTTCCGCAAGTTTATTGCTGCTATTTTAATTTGTCGGGATGTTCGATTTTGAGTTTCGGAGAGTTTTAGGACACGTAATCCCTAAATGAGAGCTTAAGTGTTGGAAAGTTATTCGTAGTCAAAACAGTGTAAAGACGGACTCGAAATGGAAATCTGATGGTTCCGTTAGCTCTGTTAGGTGATTTTGGGGTTCGGAGCGTGTTCGGAATGTGTTTTGGAGGTCCGTAGTTAATTTAGGCTTGAAATGCCAAAGTATGAATTTTTGAAGTTTCCGGTCCGATAGTGAGATTTTGATCCGAGGGTCAGAATAGAATTTTGGAAATTGCAGTAGTTCCGTCATGTTATTTGGGATGTGTGTGTAAAATTTCAGGTCATTCGGACGTGGTTTGGTTAGGTTTTTTATCGAAAGCGTATTTTGAGAAAAAATGGAGTTCTTAGGCTTAAATCCTTGATTAATTCGAGTTTACAGCATTGTTTTAGGGGGTTTAAGGATTGGTACAAGATTGAATGATGTTATGGGATATGTTTGTAGGTTTGGTTGAGGTCCCGGGGGCCTCGGGTGTGTTTTGGATGCTCAACGGGGCATGTTGGAGTTGTTTAAAATTGCAGATTTTGCTTCAACTGTTTCAGGCCCTTTTTCTTCTTCGCGATCGCATCCTCCTCCACGCGCGTAGAGTAATTTTGCAGGAGGACCAGTTACCTCTTTGCATTCGCGTTAAACCCTCCCGTGTTCGCGAAGCTTTGTCATTTTCCTCCTTCGCGTTCGCAGCCAAGCCCTCGCGTTCGCATAGCATTATTTGGCGCTGAGGGCTGAGACTATTTTCCTCATCACATTCAAATGATCAGTCTCGCATTTGCGTGGCTTTGTCAGTCCATCCTTTCGCTTTCGCGTACTGTTCCTCACGTTCGCGTACTGTTCCTCGCGTTCGCGTAAAACAATTCGAGCAACATTCATTTTCTTTCTTCACGAACGCATGACTTCCTCCGCGTTTGCGATGCATTAAATATCTCGGCAGTTATAAGAATTTCAAAACAAGGGTTTAGCCATTTTTACCAAAACTCAAGCTTGAGAGCTCGGATTTGAGGGAGATTTCGAGGGTTTTTCAGAGACATTTATTGGGTAACGATTCTAAACTCCTTTTCACTTGTAACCCACTAATCTAAGCGTGAATTCCTCCTTTAATTTTGGATTTTGAATGAAAAATTGATAAAACTTCATAGAACGAATTATTGAGTTTGTTTGGCCCCCGATTTGAGAGATTTTTATATGGGTAGTGTCACACCTCCTTTTTACTACCACCCGCAAGGGCGTAAGGGAGTTTTTTCAATTAAAGGACAATCGAAACGGGATTTGTTATTAAAGATTCAGAGTCGCCACTTGGGAGATTTATGGTGTCCCAAGTCACCGATTGAATCCCGAATCAAGGAAAAGATTGACTCTGTATTACAGTCCGCGAACCAAAAATCCGAGTAAGGAATTCTGTTAACCCGGGAGAAGGTGTTAGGCATTCCCGAGTTCCGTGGTTCTAGCACGATCGCTCAACTGTTATATTTGGCTTAAATTATCTGATTTTAACAATTATGAACTTATGTGCAACTTTTAACTTTAACCGCTTTTTATTCATTTTTAAAAGAAAATTGCAACGTCGTGAAAATATGTTTCGAACTGCGTCACATAAATGCACCCGCGATTTTTGACACATTTCGACTTCGTTGAGATTTGGATTTGGGTCACATAAATGCGCACCCGAGTTTAGGGAGGTAATGTTATTAAAATACGCACCTAAAGAGACTAACGCATTATTATTTTGGGGAAGGCTATGAAATACGCGAAACGGCTTGTCCCGAAATCTAAGTATTTTAATATATCCATTTTAACGAGGGCCCCATAATTTATGGCTTTGTTTTAACGAGGCTCATCTCATTTATTATTTAAAGGACAAACCTAAAAGTAGCTAAGGATTTCTATTTCTATTGTCTCTAAAATAAGAGAAAGAATCCTAGTTAATTTATATATATATATGAAAAAGCCGGATTCTCGTAATTCAATATCAACTTAATTAAGTGCAATAGCATAACAAGTAATAGACGAAAAATTGCCAGCAAATCGTTCGAAACAAGCAGCTTGTATTTTATAAAAATATAACTGGACGGTTATACGCCTGGGTCCAGGCCTAACATACACATACGGCCGAATGGGACCTGGGCCGCCCAATAGGGAATTGAAGCCTTTATTTCGTGCACATGGGCTGTTGAGCCCGAACCCTCAACCTAAATTCACTTCATACAATTAGTCTACTGAGAGTTTCTTCAAGTTATTCTGATTGAATCCAAGTGATGATGATTGCTTTGGTTCTAATTATTATACTCAGACTTAGAACGTATTTATTCAAATTAGTCAAAAATGCGGACCTGAACTCAGTTTTATGTACTCATTCAATTCGTTTAGCCTTAGAAAATCTAATGCCTGCCTCATTTTAACAACTACCCGGCCAGTATTTAACTACTTATTTGCAAGCTAACTTTGGAAGCAAATCAATCGAAGACTACATACGTTTTTAGATTATTGGAACCACTACCAATTTCCCTTGTTGACATATTTACTACTCTGCATTCAACTTCTATAGTAGCACAGCCCAAACCAAAATAGATTTTAAACTAACATTAGCTGCTGCGGTGAAAACGAACCATAAACTAACAAATTAACTAATAAGCTACTACATTGAATATGGAAACAATCACTAAATGTTCTTCTGAGTTTGCTTTTAAACAAATGTTGAAGCTAACATGCTATTAACTTCTTGTCAACGTGAAGGGTACTGGTAACCTAACAGGACATCGAAAACTCATATGAATCTGAGAATTATCAGATTACACAGTCCGTTACAAACAAACTATAGTTATGAACTCATCCTACAAATTATAGAACTAACTACCCTTTAGTGAACTAATAAAGCAGTGAATGACAGCAAGTAATGAATCAACGACTACATTTCTATTTCATCTCAACTTCCAATTCAAACTTACATCAACACATGGTTTTCAGAATGTGTACCTGGATGATAGAAATAAAAGAAGAAGAAGAAGAAAGAGCAATCAGCAGCAGCAGATAATACCAACAGCAACAATAGAATTCAGAACAACTCAACACCAATTTTAAAACAGAATAGCACTCGACCACAGTCCAGAAATAATTGTAAAACCGAACATCAACAATAATACCAAACCAGAAACACACTCAAGCAAGGTGGGAAATGATTTGTAAAATCCAACAGTAATAGCCAACACCCAAAAGATTCAACTGAAACTTGAATTAGACCAAAATTGGACCAAAACTTCAATGGAACAGTGTTAATGGGACAAACTGACTGCCTAAAACTGATTCCAATACCTTCTCTAACTGATTCAAAAAAAGACCTCTCAATGGAATAGTAAGACAAGTGTATATGTAGGCATTCTCAGTCTGTTTTCAGTTTCAAACTGATCTTTCAAAGCTCTCAAAGAACTCCCTGAAAACTCCACTCTCACAATTAGTCCTGCCTTTCAAAGGAAAATTGAATGCCTTATCTCTCTATTTATCTAACACTGATTTCAGACCCCTTATTCTGTCCAATCCCCCCTCTCTTTATACCCGAAAGCCCCATCGTTTCCATCTTTTAGGAGCACTTCTCTCAATTAAAGAACTCATTCTCCCATCATATTCCCTGACTTTTCCACTCAGAATATTAAAACCTTAGTGTCAGTAACACCCTTGCCTTTTTTCTTTCTTTATTAAACCCACAAGGTATGGGCAGCCTGTTTTCTTTCTCAGGCGTGCCCTACAACAATACTGTCATCCCACTTAGGCCTAATTCCCTTAGTTTAAACAACAAATTTTCTTTAATCAATTACACACCTTGTTAGTTAATCCCAGCACTAACCTGGGTCAGGGGTGTAACTTTGGGGCCAAATGGATGACCTAGGGTTTTGGCCTGATCTTCGATTGAAGATACGAAAACCTTGGTTAGGATTCGAGGGAAACTGTTAGGATGGTTGGAATAGGGAGGCCAAGGGGGTCTAGTGTGTAAAGATGGGGTTGTTTGGACCATTGGAACCGCCGTGAGGCAATTTCCGGTGGGCGGAGCACGGTGGTAAGGGGCAGAGGGTTCGTTTGGTCTCTAAGGCTTAGAGGCGAAGAGGTGAGGGGGGGTTTGGCTTGGGGGCGGGGTATGGTTTG
>MU733552.1:57333-95563 GCA_026770625.1 Nicotiana glauca
GGGGGGGGGGGGGTTGGCTTGGGGCGGAGTATGGTTTGGGCTTATATATGTGGGGAAGTGATTTTATCCTGGCCGTTAGATCAATTGAGATCGATGACTTAGATCAACTCACTTAACGAGACAGTGTCGTTTTAGGCGCTTTTAAGATCGGGTCCGTCTTTGATGAACGGGTCGGGTTAGACTAACGGGTTGTGAGAAGGGTTGGTGATCGTTCGATCAAATCAATTGAACGGTTGAGATTGACTGACTTAAAACGGCGTAGTTTGGATAATTCTGGGGACAGACTGGATCGTTTGATCGTATGAGATTGACGGTCCAGATTCACAATGCCCAAACGGCGTCGTTGTGGGTTGGTCGCAGGTGGATTGGATTGGGGCGGGTATTGGGCTGGTTTTTTGGGTAAGAACTGGGTTGTGGCCAATTTGGCCCAGTCCGATTTCCATTTTGTTTCTTTTCTTCTTTTTCTTTTATTTCCTAATTAATAAAACTAAAATTCTAAATTATAACCCAAATTAAAAATACTAATTAATTCCTAATAACAATTATCACACACAATTAAATGCCAACTAAAATAAAATCACACAATTGGATATTAAATGCTAAAAATGCAAAGTACATATTTTTGTGATTTTCATTCTCCCAAAACCAAATATCGTTTAATTAATTCCTAATTATAAAATTAAATCCTAAATGCACATGCAACACATATTTTTATATTTTTCCTTAATTAAAGTAAAAATAAACATAGACAAATACAAATAATTAACAAAAAATAACACAAAATCCACAAAAATCGCAAACAACACAAAACTATTTTATTTTGAATTTTTCGGGAGTAATTCTCATAGGGCAAAAATTACGTGCTCATAGCTGCCCCTCTTTGTCCGAAAACATGAAGAGTTTTTGTGCAAAGATAAAGTGAGCAGATACGAGTGATTTTTTGCCCATTTGAATATTCCGTATGAAGTATTTTTGAAAGATTTGATCGAACCTTTGCTTCAAAGGTTTCCTACATATCTGTGGCTAAAAGGGAATCAGGTCAATGTAGTTCGGGAAATGTTGGTAGCTGGAACTACCATGAGCTGTTGTTTTACTGTTACTGTTGTTGATGCTGCTGCTACTTCTTACTGACCTCCTTATTACACCGTGCTAAAAGAAAGCAAGAAGCTAGACTAAACTATGAATTAAAAATCTTATCTAGATCTTCCAACTTGCTCTTGTGTCTCTTGTTGCCTTGCTGTCTTGTTGACTTGTGTTTCCTGTGATGTTTCTTTATATCTGATTTGGTTTGTATTCTTTTTTTCCTCGGGTAGATGCCTGCTTGCTAAACTCGAACTGCTCCTTTCCTTCTTTCGAATTATTTTTCTTCGAAACTCGAACTGCCTTCTTTTGACCATTGTTGCCTTCCCTCTGACTTCCGAACTTGAATTTATTCCTCTGATTTTTATTGTATTCCCCTTCTCTCTGGATGAGTTACTGACTTCTGACTTAAAAAGGTACACCTCCGTTCTCCAGGCGGGCTCCTGACTTCAACTACTTTAAAAATTACACCTCTGTTCTCCAAGCGGGCTCCTGACTTCAACAACTACTTAAAAAAATAACACCTCCATTCTCCAGGCAGGCTCCTGACTTCAACTATAACATAAAAGAGATAACACCTCCATTCTCCAGGCGGGCTCCTGACTTCAACTACAACTTAAAATGATAACATAAAAGAGATAACGCCTCCATTCTCCAGGCGGGCTCCTGACTTCAACTACAACTTAAAATGATAACGCCTCTGTTCTCCAGGCGGGCTCCTGACTTCAACTACAACTTAAAATGATAACACCTCCGTTTTCCAGGCAGGCTCCTGACTTTAAACTCTTAGGAAAAATAATGCCTCCGTTCTCCAGGCGGGCTCCTGACTTCAACAACTTAGGAAAAATAACGCTTCCGTTCTCCAGGCGGGCTCCTGACTTCAAAAATAACTTAAAAGATAATGCCTTCGTTCTCTAGGCGGGCTCCTGACTTTAACTTAAAAAGGTACGCCTCCGTTCTCCAGGAGGGCTCCTGACTTCAACTACTTTAAAAATTACACCTCTGTTCTCCAGGCGGGCTCCTGACTTCAACAACTACTTAAAAATAACACCTCCATTCTCCAGGCGGGCTCCTGACTTCAACTATAACATAAAGAGATAACACCTCCATTCTCCAGGCGGGCTCCTGACTTCAACTACAACTTAAAATGATAACGCCTCCGTTCTACAGGCGGGCTCCTGACCTCAAGTACTTGAAAAGATAACACCTCCATTCTCTAGGCGGGCTCCTGACTTCAAAATAGCCAAAACAAGAATTTGTAAGCTAAAACTTAAATTGTACTCCCTTGCTCTCCTTAACCATTCCCCTTTGAAACTTGATTTATCTTCCTTCCCAACTTCCTTCAAAACATCTTTCCTTAGAACTTATGTCATCCTCCTTCAAAACTACTTCCCGTAAACTTGCGTTGTCTTCCTTCGAAACTACTTCCTTTAACTTGCGTTATCTTTCTCTGAAATTACTTCCTTTAACTTGCGTTATCTTTCTCCGAAACTTGTTCCCCCTAAAACTTGTGTTGTCTGGCTTTCCCTCAAACTTGAATTGATTTCCTCGTTCTTCAGATGGGTACCCGTCTTCAAGAAAATTTCAAAACGAAAGAAAATTTTCTGCCCCAGTTGATAATCTTCCTTGCAGCATGTCTTTTCGTCATCAATAACATTTCCTGCCCCTGTTTTAGTCAAAGAAAATTTGTTAGTTTAAGATGTGGTGAATGGTCGTGATACTCCTGCTGGGGATCATTTTCTTTTTCTCTTTCCATGCTTTGCGTTGCCCGACCATCTTGAAACTTGGCCGATAACTTTCGACCTTCTTGACGATTACTTATTCACAAACTTCTCAACTATTATTTTCCACTTTTACTCTGTACTTTCCCCAAAATCTGAGACCAATCCATCACTTGGTCTTACAATGACATCTTTCTCGTCCCATCAACTTATCTTTGGCCTGTCCTATCCATATTTACTTTGCACCATATTGGAAACTGGTAGTAAGCTCTGAAAATCCTTCTTTAAAACAAACTACTTGTTGAAAAATCTTAACCAAAATAAATCAAAAGATACAAAAAGAAAAATCTTTCTGAACAATTGTTTGAGGAGAATAAAAAGAAAAGAACTTATCCGAATGGTATAACTGATCCCAATGATCATGTCGTGCATTTCGGATTAATCAACCCAGTCTATCATATCCATCAATTTTCTGATTGACCTTGCTTTGCATTTCAAAGGTTCTACAACCCAACTCTTTTGCCGAATCAACATCTTCATTCTGCTTGATGCCGCGACAAGCCCTTTCCATCAAACTTATCTCGTTTGTCCCCTTTTTAATTCCATGTCGCCTTATAGTTCCCTTCGAGGGGTTTTCACAAATAAGACTCTCTCATTTCTCTCGACTTTCGTCGCCTTATGGTGCCTGTGAAGGTTTTCACCAATAAGACTCTCTCATTTTGTTTTTCTCAACTTCCGTCGCCTTACGGTGCCTGTGAAGGTTTTCACCAATAAGACTCTCTCATTTTCATTACTTTTATGTTGGGGATCAGAGAGTTATTCTCGACTTCCATTTGCCTGACTTGGCAATTCTCGGAGACTGATCGGGAGGTCTTTCTTTGGACCGTAATGTGGGATTTTGGACAGGGCTAGAAAGAAAGGGTATTAAAGACTCAAAACGAAACAACTTGGGTTTAACATTACAACTCTTGGAATCAAATTTCTTTCCCAAAAACACAACTTCTGACCGAGCCGTGAAGCTGCCTACGTATCCTCTTTGAGGAATCAGGTCAAACGTAGTTCACCCAATTCCTTTGTTTCCTTGTGACTTTCTATTGTTTTGTTATTATTTTTTTTCATTTTCATTAATAATTCCAAAAGAGGGGTATGAAAGAATAAATAAGGCTCAAAAGGGGAAGCAAAGGTTAAAGTGTTTGGATAGAAGAACAAATTGCCTCCGTCATTTCACTCTCCAATACAATGCCAAATACAAACAAACAACAATTACAATCGAAGAAATCATACATAGTATCTCTTAACTGCGTCAGAATTGATAGCCATGTCTATGTATCTTCCTTTGACATCTGTCAAACATAAAGCGCCATTGGACAACACTCTGGTTACAATAAACGGCCCTTGCCAATTCGGGGCGAACTTGCCCTTTGCTTCGGCCTGATGTGGAAGGATTTGTTTCAACACTTGTTGCCCCACTTCAAACTTCCTGGGACGCACCTTCTTATTGTATGCTTTTGACATCCTCTTTTGATACAATTGGCCATGACATACTGCTGCCAATCTTTTTTCATCAATCAAGCTCAACTGCTTCAAACGAGTTTTGACCCACTCATCATCATCTATCTTAGCCTCAGCGACAATTCGGAGAGACGGAATTTCAACTTATGCAGGTATCACTACTTCTGTTCCATATACCAATAAATAAGGAGTTGCACCCACTGAAGTACGAACTGTAGTGCGATAACCCAACAACGCAAACGGTAACTTTTCATGCCATTGTCTGTACCCTTCTACCATTTTCCTCAATATCTTCTTTATATTCTTGTTGGTTGCCTCAACCGCTCCATTCGCTTTAGGATGATATGGGGTAGAATTATGTTGTTTAATCTTAAACTGTTGACATACTTCTTCCATCAAACTGCTGTTAAGATTAGCACCATTATCCGTGATGATCACCTTTGGGATTCCAAATCTACAGATGATATGGGAATGAACAAAATCCACCACTGCTTTCTTGGTAACCGACTTGAAAGTTTTAGCTTTAACACACTTGGTGAAATAGTCGATGGCCACCAGAATGACCCTATGATCGTTGGAAGCTTCCGGCTCGATAGGTCTAATGACATCCATTCCCCATGCAATAAAGGGCCATGGCGCTGACATTGTATGTAATTCTGTCGGCGGAGAATGAATCAAATCTCCGTGTATCTAACACTAATGACATTTCCGCACGAAACTGATACAATCTCGCTCCATGGTAAGCCAATAATACCCTGCTCGAAGAATCTTCTTTTCCAACACATATCCGCTCATATGTGGTCCAGAAACTCCGGAATGCACCTCTTCCATAACTGTCATGGCCTGACTAGCATCATCTGTGCATCTTAGCAATCCCAAGTCCGGTGTTCTTTTGTACAACACTCCTCCACTGGGGAAAAATCCATTTGTCAACCGTCTAATGGCTCTCTTTTGATCTCATGTGGCCTGCACCGGGTATATCCCCATCCTGAGGTACTCCTTGACATCATGAAACCATGGTTTACCATCCAATTCTTCCTCTATCACGTTACAATAAGCATGCTGATCGCGAACCTGAATATGCAACGGATCAATATGAACTTTATCTGGATGGTGCAACATTGATGCTAAAGTGGCCAAAGCTTCGGCAACCTCATTATGAACTCTTGGTATGTGCCTAAACTCCACTGATCGAAACTGTTGACAGATATCGTATAAAAATTGTCGATACGGTATGAGCTTCAAATCCCGTGTTTCCCATTCTCCTTGAATCTGATGTACCAGGAGGTCCGAATCTCCCAAGACCATAACATCCTGGACATCCATGTCCGCAGCTAACCGTAACCCCAAAATGCATGCTTCATATTCAGCCATGTTGTTGGTACAATAAAATTGAAGTTGAGCCGTAACAGGATAATGATGTCCTGTTTCAGAAATAAGCACTACTCCTATTCCAACTCCCTTCATATTTGCAGCTCCATCAAAGAAAAGTTTCCACCCTGGTTCTTCAGTCAATTCCAGCTTATCGATATGCATCACTTCTTCATCAGGAAAATACGTTCTCAATGGCTCATATTCCTCGTCGACCGGATTCTCGGCCAAGTGATCGGCTAATGCTTGGGCTTTCATTGTCGTCCTCATCACATTGATGATGTCGAATTCCATGAGTAATATTTGCCACTTCGCCAATCTCCCTGTGGGCATAGGCTTTTGAAAAATATACTTCAACGGATCCAAACGTGAAATGAGGTAAGTAGTATATGATGACAAATAATGCTTCAACTTCGGTGCTACCCAAGTTAGGGCACAATATGTCCTCTCAAGGTGAAGTACTTAACCTAGTAAGCCGTGAACTTCTTGCTGAGATAATAGATGGCATGTTCCTTCCTGCCGGTGATGTCATGCTGCCCCAATACGCAGCCAAATGAATTCTCCAAAATCGTTAGATAACGGATCAAAGGTCTCCCTAGCTCAAGCGGAACCAACACAGGTGGGTTTGACAAATACTCCTTTATCTTATCAAATGCCTCTTGGCACTCTTCAGTCCATTTGACCGCAACGTCCTTCTTCAACAGCCTAAAAATAGGTTCGCAAGTGGATGTGAGCTGAGCAATAAACTTGCTGATATAGTTCAACCTTCCTAATAGACTTATCACTTTAGTCTTGTTCTTCGAAGGTGGAAATTCTTGAATAGCTTTGATCTTTGATGGATCCAACTCGATGCCGCGACTGCTGACTATGAAGCCCAATAGTTTTCCTGATGGAACACCAAATGCGCACTTGGCAGGGTTCAGCTTGAGGTCGTATCTACGAAGCCTATGGGAGAACTTCTTCAAATCCTCGACGTGATCGGACTGATGTTTTGATTTTATGATCACGTCATCAACGTATACCTCAATTTCTTTGTGTATCATATCATGAAACACAACAGTCATTTCCCTCATATAACTTGCCCCAGCGTTCTTTAAACCAAACGGCATCACCCGGTAGCAATACGTTCCCCACGATGTGATAAAAGTTGTCTTCTCTACATCTTCATCATCCATCAAAATCTGATGATACCCAGCATAGCAATCCATGAAAGACCCAATCTCTCGCTTTGCACAATTGTTAATCAAGATATGGATATTGGGTAGTGGGAAGTTATCTTTTGGGCTTGCTTTGTTGAGATTGTGATAGTCAACGCATACTCTGATCTTTCCGTCCTTCTTTGTCACTGGCACGACATTAGCCAATCATTCTGGATATCGAGTGACCCGAATAACCTTTATGTCTAATTGCTTGGTTATTTCTTCCTTAATCTTCATGCTCATATCAGTTTTGAATTTTCTTAATTTTTGTTTGACGGGATGAAATGTCAAATCAGTGGGTAACTTATGAACCACTTAATCAGTGCTTAGACCCGGTATGTCGTCATATGACCATGAAAAAATATCTTTAAACTCAATAAGTATTTTGATTAATTCTTCCCTGATGCTCGGTTCAAGATGGATGCTTATTTTGGTTTCTCTGATGTTATCTGCGTCTACTAGATTGATAGCTTCTGTGTCATTTAGGTTGGGTCTGGGTTTCTCTTCAAATTGGCTTAACTCTCTATTAATTTCTTCGAAGGCTTCATCCTCATCGCATTCCAACCCATCCTCATAATCTACCTCTTGTATTATTAGTTCAGAATCAGATTGATTTTTTAGACTGGGTTGAAGATACATCGTGTATGCCATGTCATTAAGACCAGTATAAAGAGAACTGTATATAAAAAGAAAAGAAGAAAACGAAATTAAAATAAGGAATAAAGAAAACTTTCATTTTATAGAAGTACGGGATAACAAGGTTTCACATTTTGACGAATACAAAATAAACGAAAATCTGGATTACAACTCTAGAATAATCCAGACAACAGGAAGGAAAATCAGAGCCAACTACCAAGACTCCCTCCGAATGGGAAGAAAAGTAGACATCTAATTGTTGATCTTTGCCTTCGGCCCTACGAACTACATATCTGCTTTGCTGGACCCTTCCCCAGCTTCTAACATGTTAACTTTGGCAAATAACCTATCGAACCCTTTATTCAAATCTCCATCTGCACCAATTAATGACCCTGATTGCTCTTCGATGCTTGGTCTGACAAAAGATCTGGACAGACGCGGGACAGGCTTGGGAAGGAGCCATGCCCTCTTATTCATCTTGCGGGCCCGTCTTACATCCGCAGCAGTGGGCTTGAACCCCAGTCCAAAAGTATCCAGATTTTTAGGAAGAGAGACTGGCTGTATAATGCCCTGGAGATCAGCACCCAGACCTTTGCCCGGTATGAACCCATTCTTTAACATTTCCGATGCTACACCATGACAGTTGCGGTTGCTATTTTGGGAACTGGGATACTTTTCCCTTCCGGGATCTTTTCTACTAAGACCGTGTCAAAGACTTGGTATACCCACGTCCTTTTGTCATCATCAACTTCTATGAAAGGCACAATGGCATCACTTACAGTGCACATATTGTCTTCACTGTGCACGACGATCTCCTGTCTGTCCCATTTGAATTTGACCATCTGATGCAATGTAGAAGGTACCGCCTTGGCGGCGTAGATCCAGGGTTGCCCCGTCAAGAGGTTATAAGAGATTGTTATATCTAGTACCTGGAACTCCATAGTGAACTCCACTGGCTCGATTGTCAACTCTAGTATGATATCACCCACTGTGTCTTTATCTCCACCATCAAACCCTTGCACACAGATGCTATTCTTGTGAACTCTATCATTGTCAACCTTCAGCTTGTTCAATGTAAACAAAGGACAAATGTTTACACTGGACCCATTGTCAACTAACGCCCGAGTGACTACGAAATCCTCACACTTCACTATTAGATAAAGAGCTCTATTGTGTTCTGTACCTTCCATGGGCAATTCATCATCTGAGAAGGTTACTCTATTCACCTCAAAGATCTTGTTTGCTATTTTCTCCAGATGGTTCACAGAGGTCTTATCCGGAATATGGGATTCATTAAGAATTTTCATCAATGCCCGTCGATGCTCGTGTGAATAGATCAATAATGATAGCAATGAGATCTGTGTTGGTGTTTTCCTCAGCTGTTCTATAACGGAGTAATCTTGTGCCTTCATTTTCTTTAAAAATTCTTCCGCCTCTTCCTCGGTTACATGCTTCTTGACCGCTACTGGATTGGCCTTTCTTAACTCTGCGGGAGAAAAACACCTTCCCAAACGAGTTAGACCTTGGGTTTCACACACTTCTTCCATAACTTCCTTCCCCTTATACATTACTGTCACTTGACCATAATTCCATGGCACGACCTTCTTACTGATTATTGCCAACTGAGTTACTGGCTTTATAATAACCAGCTCCCTGCTAGCACCCTTCACGACCACAACAGGCTTTATGGCAACTCATGGTACTACCACTTTGGTTCACTCTGGCTTCACTACAATAATACTTGACGACTCCTTCTCAGCAACCACAACTTGCTTGCCTTGGACCATTGACTTCCCACTGGTTGATTTTTCCTTTGAACCGGTCTCACTAGCACGGATCATCATTACTGTTTGCGAGGGCTTCTTAGGCTCCCCTTCCTTGTGTACCATTTCGGTCATGTGAGCCTCGTGGTGAGTTGGCAATGGATTCTGGTTAATGTTTGGCATCTTTGGGGCATGCACCTCAATTCGACGAGTGTCGATAAGCTCCTGAATAGCTGTTTTTAACTTCCAACATTTCTTCGTGTCATGACCAGGGGCTCCTGAGCAGTACTCACAACTTACCGAGTGGTTAAGATTTCTCGGAGGGGGATTTTGCAACTTAGCCTCAATCGGATTCATCAATCCCAGCTGCCTCAGTCGGTGGAACAGACTGGTGTAAGATTCTCCCAGCAGAGTGAAAGTTTTTAGCTTCTGCGCCCTATCATTCCTGAAGGCTTGGTTTGGACAGAAACCTATACCAGAGGGGTTTCTGTATGCTCTTGGAGGGGGGTAGTTACTTTCTGGGGCCGGTGCACGCCATTGGTTGTGAGGTGGAGGTTGGTTGTATGCTTGAGCATGGTAAACAAAAAAAATAGGGCTCGGGATGAGGGTAGTAGTGCTTGGTGGGCTATACGGAGTATGTGAGTAACTTTGTTGGTGGGGTTGGGGTTGGTTGTAGTAGGGTGCAGGGCCTCTAGATCCGAACCAAGCTCTGGATTCAACCGTTGCAACATCTTCTTTCTTCTTCTTCCCGAGCACACCTCCAGTGCCGCTCTGGATAGCCTGAGTGGTGGCTTTGATTGTCGAGTAACTCATTATTTTATTGGACTTGAGTCCTTCTTCGATCATACCGCCCATTTTCACAACCTCATTGAATGATTTTCCAATCGCCGTCACAAAGTGACAAAAGCAAGTTGGCTCCAAAGCTTGCAGAAAGTAATCGACCATCTCTCCTTCCTTCATTGGGGGATCGACCCTCGCAGCCTATTCTCTCCAATGGAACCCGTACTCCCTGAAACTCTCCCAAGGTTTCTTCTCCAATTTTATCAATGACAAACAATCTATAATGATTTGCAGATTGTACTGGAAGTGGCCGGCGAATGCTTGTGCCAAGTCATCCCAGGTGTACTATCTACCATGGTCTTAGCGTGTGTACCACTCTAATGCAGATCCGCCCAAACTCTGGCTGAAGTACGCCATTAGTAACTCATCCTTTCCCCCTGACCCTCTCATTTTGCTGCAGAACCCTCGTAAATGTGCCACCGGATCACCATGTCCGCCATACAGATCGAACTTCAGCATTTTGAACCCCGCTGGTAACTGAACATCCGGGAACAAACACAAATCCTTATAGGCCACACTGACTTGGCCTCCCAAACCTTTCATACTCCTGAAGGATTGCTCCAGGCTTTTCACTTTCCGAACCATTTCTTCCTGTTCCGGATTCTTGAGTTGCTTTTCCCGTTCTGCCGGGTTATCCAGGTGAGGGATGTAGGGGTGCGATTCGGGAGCTTTAAAGGTAGGCTCCGGAGAGTAGTAGTGGTTGTCGTGAATCTGAAACGTGGGCTCACTGGAGGACTTTTGTAACGTGGCAGGTGGAGGTGCCACGAAAACAGGGGTGATTGGTAGAGGAGGGTTTTGTTTGGGTGGTGGAGCTTGGGGAATGTAAGGAGTTTTCCCTTGATAATATTGGTAAATCGGGAAACTTGCCGATGGATCAGTGGGAGGATATTCTGGAACCTGTGCCGGTGTGGGAGTAGGAGTAGTAGGAGGGACTGGCAATGGTTGCCCCCTGGCCCAGGCTAGGTGCATCTCTGCTATCTGTTGTCTCAGCCTATCCATTTCTTCCTTCATTGTCTGTATTTCTGACTGTTCCTCTTCAACACTTTTGTCTGAGTTAGACATGATCTTTGGTATTGGTCCTTTTGATCTTGTTTGATAATGGTAATGTGCCAATACGTTCTAAACAAGCTAACTGTTTGAATTTTCTGGAAAACAACAAACTTGTTAGTTTTTTCGAGTTTAACAAACATGTTATTGCACGTTAGGATGTAATGCACCTAGGCAGTTTAATCATTTCTATCATGCCTTTGCTTCGATTTCATGCGTCATTCCGGCCTCTTTATACTTGTGCCCCTTTTAAACGCCTTTTTCCTTTTATTTATTTCTCATTTTCTCTTCTCCCTTTTTTTCTATTTTTTTTTTCTTTTTAGTGGTGGTCGAATCTTATGTGGATTGCCTACGTATCATGTCCCCGCATGAATCAGACCGTGCGTAGTTCTGACCTGATAAAGATGTGACAAAATTTTTGGGAGTTTTATAACAAACTTCTTTGATTACAATCATGATTCAAAACACTCAAAATTCCAACAACAAACTCTGAATAAGAAAATACTTGACTCAAAACACACTCAAAACTTGAACACCATGATTTAAAACTAGACTCTCAGAAACCCAAAAGTATAGACTCAAAACATCATTCTAATGCTCTAAAATTTCCTGGGGTCCGTGAGTCGTTCGGCCTTGTCGCGGACCTTTGTGCGAGATCCCTTTGCAGCCCTTTTAACTCTTCCATGATCTGGCGGATATAAATCATTATTGCAGCAAAGAAGGTGGTACGGGTCATATCCTCGCATGCTCGGCATTTCCTGGTGACGTAGTGCCCAATATCTTTAATTATTTCCCTGATTTTGTCTTTTTCCCGAAGCAACCACTCTATCTGTTGGTTCCGCGTTCTCGGAACTTGAGCGTTGTGAAAGAGTTGATCTTGAAACTCATGCATCTGTTTCTCCATCCGTGCCATCAAGTCATAACATCGTTTCCTATCAGCTCTGAAGTCTCTGGCTTGTCTGAAGACCTGTTCTCTGAGGGTAGAAATCGTTTCTCTCAACATAGTAATGTTCCCCTCGTAGTCCCTCTTCATCTGCCGCATACGATGTGCCCGCTCTTCTGTACCTCTTGCCCATATGGCTTGGATCCTTACCAGTCTAGCTTCAGATCTTTCCAAACCCTCTTGACATTCAATGATTTACCTTTTCAACTCATTTATCAACCCTTCATCAGACCGACTTCTTGGTTGTCTGTCAATATCGATTCTCATCTGTCGGATTTGGGTCTTCAAGGCCTCATTTTCTTGGGCCAACTTCTTTTCCTGGACCTGTTTTTCCATTGCTCCTATGTGGGCCATGTATTCCCTTTCTTTTTCTAACCAACCCCACTGTTCCTGCGACGATTCAACGAAGTCCTGGCGGTGTGGTCTTTTAGCTGGCCTCTCGTGCTCAAGTTCTCTCCTATACCAAGCAAGATATTCTGGTGATGCTTCGCCTTTGGCCCGATCCTGCACGCAAGTATTTGCTTTTAAGCATTGACATTCATTCCAGACTTGGCAGACTCTTGCTTCGGGAAACTGTCCGTCAAGGCTAATCTCAATTACTTGGGCACTAAGATCTTCCTCCCTTGGCACTATTTGGCATATCCCGAGTTGTCTCAATACCCGATATAGAGCGTAGGGCTGGATGCTCTTAAGTCCCATCAAGAGAAGATGTGATCTAGCCGCTGACATATACACGATTTCAGCGAGTGGTAACCATCCAAACGTCCATTGTATCTGGCTGGCACTGAGAGTCCGAAAGTATGATGTCCACGCTGTTACTCCTTTAGGCAAACTGACCCCATCGATTCTCGTGTAAAACTCCCCTATGCAGGTTTTCTAAAATAAACCGTAACTCAAGAATTGAGGATGATGCCACAGGTGTTCAGTCATCCACATTTGCAATAATAGATTCACCCTTCAAAGAAGTTCCCTCCCGCTTTGCAGACTGTAAGAGCGCGGAAGATATCAGCCACTATCATGGGTGCAAGAGTGCTTTTGGCTTGGGTCATTAAAGTATTGACGACCCCGGTTATTTTTATATCAATGTTTCCATCTTTCCTTGGGAATACCAGGAGCCCCAAAAGGACCACCATAAAAGCAAAACATTTGTGTTCCTCCTATTTTTGCTGGTTTCCTTTGCTATATATCTTGCTTTCTGGGTTATTGAGTCCGTCTATGTAGCCATATCTGTTGTACAAAAGCCCTTTTCCAAATCCGGATTGTGGACCGTCTTGATTATCTTTAATGAGTCTAAGAACCGGTGCACAACTACAGTTCTTAGGGCAACCAAGTATTTTTGTCTTAAAGGCACCTCATCATTTCCAATGTACCCGGCTATCTCCTCTAAGGTCGGGGTAAGTTCAAAGTCTGGGAAATGGAAGACGTTGTGTGCCAGGTCCCAGCAGGTGACACTATAGGCGCAATTCCAGAGTGATTTTAGTCATGATTGAGAAAGGTTCATTTTGAATCGTGCTCATCCTGCACATTTATTAGGGTGATTTAATCACTTATTTTGACCTAAAAAATGACACTGTTTTGTTCAAATTTCCAATTCAATACAAACATTAGGTTTTACGGATACGGCCTTTCAGCACTTCGTGAAGAAGATTTTAAGACTGTGCTCGCTAACCGTTGAAAACGACCCAAGGTGGTTGTTCTTGCAAAAATGGCCTTCCGGCGCCCTTTTAGGGACATTCGGCTTATTTCTGACAAGAATGGCGTCACCCGACTTATTCGTGATGAAATTGAAAATTTTGACATTTTTGTCTATTTTTACAAAAAGAAAGTTGGATCCGATGGGTGTTGCCTACGTATCTCACCTCCGGTGAGAATCAAATTTACGTAGTTCGGGCCAATAAAACTACTTATTTCGGAAACAAGACTCTTTTTATTGACAAATACACTATTTCGGAAGATAATACTCTCTTTTGTATTTACTTTTTCAAATAAAACTCTTTAGTTTTTCCTTTTCTCGACCAACAAAACAAACCATTTTTTAAAAGAAATTTTCTTTTCCCTTTTCTTCCCTTTTTTTCTTTTTTTTTTCAAAATTTCGGCAGAGTTCCGACACTATTTTGACATTGGTTATTTTCTAAAAATAGATAATTAGCTCTCCACACTGCTATTTTTTAATTTTCCCAAACACTTCAAAGTCGGTCAGCATGCAAGTCCGAGACAAATAAATGCAACACATACGATGCATCAGGGTGGTCTTTTCATTTCAGGTTACCTGTCCTAGACAGACCCAACCCCTGTGTTGAGTCCCCTAAGTCAAATGCACATGATGCAAATAAGCGTTCCTACTAGGGATCCGGCATGAAGTAAGTTATTCTAGGTTCAAAAACCTGGGTACGTGTTCTAGACTATGCACCCGAGCGGACAACTCGAGTCGAGGAGGGGGCTACGTACCGGGGACCTGCGAGATCGTCCGGTTTTGTAACTTATCCGACCTCTTCTTATTTCAGGGTATGACACTAAAAAAATAGGGAGTCTCAACTAGTAAGCACATCCCAAGAAGCTCTCTCAAGAACAAAGCTGCTGCAACCTCAAGGACCTGATCTGAGATTGATGATATCTTAAGTCCTTAGGGTTGTTGAGTCTTTGTTATGTGTTCTTCATTGTAACTCCTATTCAGCTTTATTAGAAGCGTTGATTAGGCTGAGTCATAAGCAAAAGCCTTTGTAACCGTAGTATGACAAAGTGTCTTGTGGTGGAAACACCACACGTTAGTCAAAGCCTTTGTAACTGTAGTGTGACAAAGTGGCTTGTGGTGGAAATACCACAAGTTAGTCAAATTCTTTGTAACTAGGATAGTTATAGAGTGGCTTGTGATGAGAGCATCATAAGTTAGTTGAAGTCTTTGCAATAGGGTTATTGTAAAATGGCTTGTAATATGGAGATTGCAAGTTAGTGAAGTTAAAAGCCTACAAGTGTAGGTCGTGGTTTTTTTATCCCCTTATGTGGGATTTTTTCACGAAAAAATCCTCTGTCTTATTTACATTCAGCTTTACTAGCATTCACAGTAGAACCCGATAAAGGACCAGGTACTCTAATATTTGGTGGATTCACACAAACTTAGCATTGTACCAAACTGATATAGGACCAGATCACTATACAGCTTGGTTCATCAGTATTTTTAGAGGAAACATATAGAGAATCCGGTTCTCTATACAGTCTGGTAGATGCATAGTTTCTAACAATATGACTTCTCGTGAATGACATGAATTTTGAGAGTTTGAGAGACGAATTGTTTCTTTAAATCCACATATTCGATGAATTTCAATTAATTAGACATGTCCTTTTAATGTTGGTTGTCAATGCTTATTAACATTAGACATTAAATTAACTACCTAAACTAGAGGTTGTCCATAGACCATCTAAACCTGCACAACAAATCTTGGTTAAATTGGAAATATCTATGGGGGTTGATAATAGAACATTGGTTGATTATAGGTGGTTGATTCTAAAATAGTAGCCTACAATAGAAGGTCGCATGACTCCTTAAAATAAGGGGGTTGATTATAGATCATAGGTCTACAATGGACAATATGGTTGGTTGACTATAAAACAGTAGTTTATAAGATACCTTGGTCACATTAATCCTTTTTAAGATAAGGGGAGGGTTGACTCTAGATCATAGGTCTGGAATAGAAAATACTGGTGGTTGATCATAAAACAATAGTCTATGATGTACAATGCAACAATTGATTGTAGAAATAACAAGTCTAGTAGAAAGAACAAGTGATACAAACAACAAGTCTAGACTATTAAATGAGCTAATTATCTTAATTACAACACCAGTAGCTAAAAGATCAAGAATGCTGCAATAATACTTTACAAGTCGTTTTCTTGTGGTCAAGATCTTTGCAAATGGAATATTTATTTTTGCCTTTTTTACTACTACCAGAAGAACTAGGTTCTAAAATGCTTGGCCATCTCTTAAACTTTCTTCAACCCTTTATAGGCTCGACAGTGGGTGAAAGTATTTTTGTGTATTGAATCTTGTCAGGCACCACCCATTTCTTTTATGTAGGGATTGTGTGAATGGTTCGTTCATATGCAGCCAAATATGTTGAAACCTTATAGAACGAAGATGAGTGATCGTAAATGGAGGAACTATATCCATCCCCAAAGCTCAATCTCTTAGCTACCACTGCATGTGGGCATGTCATCTTTTCTAAATAATATTTTTTATTTCATACGCCGCTCCTCATTGAATTATATTATCGAATAGGCCAATGACGGGGAAGTCTATTTGATCCTTAATCATTGCATTAAGAGATTCTGCAATGTTTTTTGTCAACACAATGTATTGATTTCCTGGAAAGAACGCCCCGCTCCATTTTTGGAACCGAATTTCATTCGTGAGGCAGTTAGCTACTTCCTTGCTTTTATCACGTAATTGTTAAAAATGGTCAAAGAATTCCTCAGTATTGTATGACTTTGCAGTAGAAAAGAAATGCTTAATAAAAATTCCACAATGAAACCTCTTGTGCATATTTTTAGCAATGTGATGCGTGCAAAAACCATGATGAGCGGTAGTAAAAACTTTTTTGAAGCCATTCCTAATAGACAGATGTCGATCAGAGATAATGCACAATTCATCAATGTCGTCAATAATGTACCACAACTGTTAAAAAAAGTAGGTCCAAGAATCATCGCACTTTTTATCGACTACACAAAATGCAATTAAAAAAATGTGATTCTCTGTATCTTGTGCTATATTAGAAAACAAGCAGCCTCCATACCTGCCACTCAAAAATATCCCATCAATATCAATAACCTTTCTCATATGTACGAATCCCTTAATGAAATCTCCAACAGATAAGAAACAAATATCTAAAATGCAATTTATCGTCAACTTTCAGATCAACAATACTTACTTCATTATAGGATAATATAACACTGCGATACGCTTTCAAAGCATGCCCTTCTTACTATGTACCCATAATCGTAGCCTTAGCTATTTCACCTACCTTCAAACTCCTTTAATAAGTAAGATTTTGATTAAAATCTGCAAAAAATAGCATCCTTCAAATCTGGCGGGGATCAGCCTTTGACATTAACATGTCGTTCCTGGTAATATGCACCCAAAGTATTTGACGACACATTATGATGACGTCTTGATATGTGTCGTACTCCGCATGTGTGCTTGCTATGGTACTTGGTAATATAAAACCTATCAGAACTCTCATACTTTAAAGTGCATAACTTCCATGGGCAACTCACATCTCAGCATGCCACTGAAGTTAATTTACTGCTACTCTTCCTCATACGAAACGTAAAATGCATTTTCACATAAGCAATCTCTAACTGTTTCATTAGATCCAATTTGTTGCCAAAACATTTCCCAAAGAAAAAACCTGTACCATCAGGGTGGCTGCATTGTGTAGATAACGAGTCCACCAAGCCTTCGTCTCCAAACCATACGAGTTAATTTCATTATCAAAAAAATCATGCAAGTTATCACTAAATCCACTGAAACCATCATTTACCTTTCTTTTCTCCTCTACTTCTAAAATTGGTGGTTGTGTTAGTGTTGGTGGTGGTGGTAGTTGTGCAACCGCGACATTTGAACTTTGATTATACCTTTCAACAGGAACTCCAGCCCCTCATTCAAACTCATTTTCAGCCACAAATATTTCCAAACAAGGCCTCATACCATCAATTATAACGTTAAGGAGGTGCGATTGCAAATCATTGTTATTCTTAATAAAGGAATGAGGAGTTTTATCCCGCTTCGATGCGGATCTAAGGACATATGTAATATTCAAATTCCTCGGAGAATATTTTAGTTTATCACGTTTAATGATGACATCAACAAATTCGTCAAATGTACAATTTCTAGGTATACGAATAGGTACTGTAGCCTTTATATAGGAATTCCAATTCCAACTAGTTGGTCCCTCAACCCATTCACTAGAATATAGACCGCATACTAATATATAACCTCTCATCGGTCTATTGTGAACCAGTGGTCTATTTTACACTAGTGATCGAGCACTGTGCATGAACCCAAATTAACAATGACAAAGAAAATGAGATAAAAATACTTACCAGATGAATGAGGTACACAATATACCACATGGGATGAATTATCAATCAAATGTACCACCAATTTCTTTCCCAAATTCTACAGATGAAAAAACCCCAACTTTTCGATTTCTTCAAAGTAAATGATAAATAAAAAAAATGAAGCTTTGAGAGGAATGGTTATGTTGACAATACTGATAAATTGTCTTTTATTTTCTTATTTTATTTCCATCTTCCTGAGGTTGAGGGTCTATCGGAAACAACCTCTCTGCCCTATCGGGGTAGGGGTAAGGTCTGTGTACACACTACCCTCCCCAGACCCCACAGAGTGGGACTTTACTGTGTCGTTGTTGTTGTTGAAGCTTTGAGAGGAATGTGAAATACGGGGGACGACCTCTGTGTATTGAATGCAAGAAAAACAAGTTGCAATGGAGGAATCGGCCATGGAAAATGGTGATTGGTGCGGTAGATAAGGCGGGAAAGGATGAGATTTTTTTTAAAAATCTAGTAATATTACATTTATATAAATCAGGGTCAAAGTGTCATAACTGAAACTTTAGGGATAAAGACTAAACTCCCCCTTCACTTTATAATCCCACTTAACCATTAATTAAGCATGAAAGTCAATTCTATAATAATTAAAACATGAAGGTCACTTGGCCAATTCAAGCTTGAAAAGAGGTCACCTCGCCGACTACCTCAAAAATATACGGGAAAAAAATATTTAACCATGAACACCAGGAAAGTTCCATCAAAGCTTAAAGAAACAAAAAAAACTACACTAGACACCAAAAAGATACAAAATATATATCAAAAGCTGCACCAGGCTACAGAAATAATTAAAAAATAGAAAAAATTATAAAGAAATATACCTCTAAATGTGAGCTTCCGCTAATTTTCTTTTAATTTTCATAGTTCTCGTGAAATCTAACAGAAAGAGTTCAATAAATATTTAATGAATTGACAAATTTTTTCAAAACTCGTAAAATCTAACAGAAAGAGTTCGTTAAATATTTTTGATAGAAACCAAAAGTATTAAACGTATGGGACCATTTTTGCTATTTTTTCTAATTTTTGGTGCAATAAAATAAATGTTGAGCATATATTCATAAAATTAACTCACATTTTTAAGAAGAACGTTCAAATTTCATCCTTTTTCCTGTAATTGAGTATAAGTTTCAAGTGTTCCAAGTTATAATAATAACGAAAATAATATTTTTATTTTAACTTAATATGACAAGTAAGTCTTCAACATGATTTTGTTACGTCCTTAGTCTATCTTTTAACTACCTATTACCCTGACTGACTTTCTGAGTGGAATTCAAGTTGTTCTATGCATTTGTCCTATCAAATGTTTCCCTATTTATGTGATTTCAACCCTATATGTTCTCAATCCCCTTCACCCATGTTTGTAAATATGCTTGTTATGTGTCTGTGAATCTGAGTATTCTATGATTAATTGGTTGTTTGCTGAGATTGCTTTTCTCAGAAATGATTTCAAAACTATTCTTCTACTCTTAGTATTCTTCTCAAAACTCACTCCTAGCATCTTCTTAAAACTGTTTTTTCCATTTCTGAAATTTGTTCACTTCTAAATTGTCTCTACAATATTTTACTAAGTCTTTCAAAACTATGTCTAGCACTCTTATTTTACTCTTAGACTATTAGGTTCTGTCCCTCTGGTGTGTGTGCTTAGGGTTCCTTGAGATTCCTCTTTACTCTGGAACACCAGGGCTGATCCTTCCACACTGCACATAACCAATCCCTATTTGAGAAAAGGTCCTGGCGTGAGCACTGCCCGAGGTCCCTGAGGTCCTTAGGGAACTCTGACACACTAGGACACATTCGTTGAAATACATCCTGTCTTTTCACCTTTGTAGTCCTATGCATAGTCAGTACTATAGCCCCAATCATGGCTACTAATAAAATAAGACTAGAAACCAAAAACCAGACAAAAATGTATTGTTGATGCCCAACGTAACTCTTAATTAAATTACTTAAATGGAATGGATTGCCGATCTATTCAGCTCTTGACATTCAATGACATTTTGCTTTTAATTTTCAGTGTACCATGGATGTCGATCCGCAAATTGCAGGGAATCATAAGGTAATTTTTACTTATCTATATTACCGTGGATGTCGATCCGCAAAGCTCACTCCTTGGCGAATAAAATCGTAGGAAAATGTTAGTCGGTGAAATTTGAGTAGTTTTCGTTGACTCGAATGCCCAAACACCATGACTAAATTCATTATTATGTGGCATAATGCAATTGGAGATTTTGAAACAATGGGGAAAATGTATATAACTGAGAAGAATCATATGAGTTAGTTATCTTGAAACAGTACAAAAGATAACAACTGCTAAAAATTTCTCTAGGCGACCATTAAAAATCTTTAAAGCTTTAAATTTAAAAATAAAATTTTGTGAAATTATTATTTGTTTGATTGGATATTATTTCAGATGATTGAGAATATCCTTTGGAATTTATATCTCAATTTTGAGAGATTTGCGGAAGACTCGAGGTGGGTTTTGTTAGAATTTTAAATTGAAACTCGAAGAAGAAGACATAAACAAATTATAGATATTTTATATATCGGGTGTAGAGCAAACCTTTCTAAAGTGTATCTGGTACAAAGATCAAAAGATGTGTGTTCTAGATACACTTTAGAAAGGTTGCGTGTGTAATATTAATATCGTCCACAAAAAGTGTGTAAGGGGGATTTGGACCATAGGTCAGTTGACAACTTATATAATTTGTCTACAAAATATATACAACTAACATAATTGTATATAAATTGTATGTAAATTATAGACATATGATAAATCAGGTAAATAAATTTAAAATTTACGAAAAAGTCCCAATTCTTAAAGACATATGATACCAACTTGAGGATCCGGGGTCTCGGATTCTTCTAAAATTAAGTAAAAATGCTCTTATGTCTTGCCGATTATAGATCTTACGTCAGTAATCTTTTAGTTTCTCTTGAAATTTTGTTTCGTTGTCTCCATAGTTATATTCCCTCGAGTAGTCCCTTAAAGAGAAATATGGTCTAAAGTCCATTTATTAATCCATCTCCTTGAAATAAAATAGAAATGGTATCAAATAACTCTTTGGGTATTTCTATTTTAAAAAAACATATTTCCTTTAATTTATGTGAATCTATTTGTGGTGTAAAATAAAATAATTATATTTTATGTGGCTATAAATTATTACATAAAAGTAAATTATTTATAAATACGAAAGGCAATTATTTCCCCCGGTCCATTTTAATTGATTTTTTGGTTTTTATTTTGTGGTCCACAATATTTAATTTTTTCAGATATCAAGAAGAATTAACTTCTTTTTAAAAAAATTATCTTTTGGAGTAAAGAGCCTAGTAATATTTGCTATATTTCCAATGAACAAATTAAAGTTAATATAATCAATTTCTTATTAAGTAATAATAAAAAATAAATTTCTTAATATATATCAAAACAACAAAAAAAGTTATGCAAAATGGATCAGAGGGAGTGGCAAGAAATAAAAAAACTATTAGAGCCCGTTTGGATTGGCTTAAAAAAAGTGGCTTTTCAGCAGAAATAGTTTTTAAGCCAAAAAACAATAAGTTGGGGTTGCCCAGCTTATTGCTTTTGACTTGTTTTAAGCAGATTTTTTAGTTATTTTAAGTATTTTTTGACTTTGGCAAATACTGAAAAAGCTAGAAAGAATTTAAAAAGCTGTTTTGACCGGCTTAAAAGCCAATCCAAACACACTCTAAGTTCACATAAATTAAAATGGATAAAATATTTATTTCTCAAGTTTAGTTAATCATTACATAACAGTCCTACTAAAAATGGCTATTTGTGTATTTTCCCGATAATACAAGCGGGGCGGTGTACTTTTGAGTTTTGACTAAACCCTCAAAACCACTTCTCTACCTTTATAAACCCTCAACCGCACGGTCACGGATCCAAATATCAGTCTTGTTCTGCAAAACCTTTGGAAAATGGGAAGGATATTTGTGGTGGATCTTGAAGGTAGGACATACAAGTGCAAATTCTGCAAAACCCATCTTGCCCTTGCTGATGACGTTGTTTCCAGGGTATTATTTCTTCCCCCTTTTCCTCACTTGCCCTTTCTCTTCTTGTTTTTCTTAATTTCTGATCATAAAACTAAGTTTATACAAGTTATCATCTCACCTTTCTCAGTTGCTAATGACACTTTTCAAGATTTTTATAGTGTTTTTCATGGGGTTTGGCCTTTTGGGGCTTATTGTTTCGTTGAGGAATTGGTATATGCATTGGAAATTTTCTTAGCATGATTGCTTGCTCGTCGTATTGTACTTTTGGCTTGCTTCGTTTGTGGTTTCTAACGGCTGTCTTTTATGGTCAGGGATTTCATTGTCGCAGAGGAAAAGCATACCTATTCAATAAAGCGTGAGTGCCTTTGTAATTTTGTTAATAACAATTTGATGATAACCGGTTATGTATGAGTTAATTTGCTTATTTCGCACTTGAATTGATTTTGTTATTCATCTATCTCTGAGTGATACATGCGACTAGTTATGTTTTTAAGAGATTGGGATTTATATTAGGTTTGGTACATCAGCAAATCTTTGTTGCAATTAATCATTTTGAAATGAAGGTGCTCCCCTAATTGGTTAAGTCTAATTTTACTTTTCGCAACCTTCTAGGTGTAGTTTATATTAGATTCTTGATGATACTATCTTTACTCAACTGAGTTTTTTTTTTTTTGCTAGAGAGTTGGTGTGTCACGAGTCATAACCCAACTTGGGAGCCATGATTGGCGCTAATCGACACTAAGCCTACCTTTTTTCATGCTAAAATTCTGTGGGGTCTTCTTGGTATCGGAAGCAATTCATAATTTCAGGCTTGTCATCACTATTCATATCAAATCCATCATACTATAACCACAATATTATGTTAGGTCTAAAGAATATAAAAATTAAAAAATCTCAAGCTAATGGCTTCCCCAACTACTCTGTCAACTTTCAAGCCACATTAACACTAACATTAGCCAAAACATAATCCGTAGATTGATTTAAGGAGCATCGGAGCCAAGGGTCACTTGGAAACAGACTCTCTATTCCTTCGGGTAGGGGTAAGGTCTGCGTATACACTAACCTCCCCACATCCCATTAGTGGGATTTTACTGGTTTGTTGTTGTTGTTTGTTGTTGGAGTAATGGATACATATCAGCGGTAGCTGAGGTGCAAAATTTCTGGTTCTATCTGTGAGATATTTCATGCCCAGCTTTCTTTCTCTTCTATTCCCTTAGCAAACAGCTAGTCCAGATTTCTTTTTCATGGTAAGAGGAAATAACCTATTGTAGAAATGCAGGGTAAGGCTGCGTACAATAGACCCTTGTGGTTCGGCCCTTCCCCGGAACTCCGCATAGCGGGAGCTTAGTGCACCGAACTGTCCTTTTTTTTGGTTAGAGTAAAAATTAAACTCTCGCAAGTGAGAGCGCGATACAGGAAAAAACAAAAAGGGCCATGAAAGATTGGAGCTCTTGCTTGAGGAAGAAAGGCGGGGAAGAATATGCTTTGGGTTGAGAAGAAGAATTGGATGATTAGAATGACAAAATGTCCCTCTAATTCATGTGTTATGGATGTTATCTTAGGGGCATTTAAGAGAAATAAAAAATGAGTACAATGCTAACCTACTACCTTCTGTAATAGGTTAACAAGACATATGTGTATAATATAAAATACATACATATAGAAAGGGAGACATAGTTGTACTTGGTGGGTTTTACTTATTTAAGGACACTTGGTGGGCCTTTTATTTTATCCCCTCAAATAGCTTAGAAGTCCACCACTGTGGGATTTCACTTTGTCTCCCACTGATCAAACTATCCAACAAATTATATTCAGCTATTTTCTAATAATCAACATGAAAACTGGACCTAACAATCTATATGCGCTAAGCAACAACAACCATTTTGTTTTTCATTAAAAGGAAAGGGTTAGAGCTAGCTTAATTTAAAAAATAAAAGGAAAGGGTTAGAGGCTGATAGCACTATATTCTATCAGGAAAGCAAAAGTAATAAATAACTTATTACTTGAGTTGCTATTGAACCTTTTTTTTATCCAATTTCTCCTTTTCCAAGTAAGAAATAGATAAAATTGGCTCAATCTAATGTTCGCAATCACCAAACTAACAATAAAACATGAAAACAAGTAGATAATCACAACCCAAGTAATAATAAGCAAGATAAACAAAGATCCATTCACATTAATGCCATAAGAGTTTACAACCCCAACTATGGAATTTAGCTACTCATACTAGAAATCGAAAATAAGAGTTGAGATGAAAAGATAAGCATCGTTAAGACTAAAAGAATAAGAAAATTTAAACACTATAATGAAAATCCTTCAATCCTTCCCAAAATAGCTAAAAGCTGTTATGGAGTATGACATAATGAAAGATGACCTAAGAAAATCAGCTAAGAATCTATTTATAGTTGTCTAAAAGTTGTGACAAAATTGTCCTTTGGATGCCTATGTAGCTATGCAAGAAGTTGTGTCTAGTTACGTACAACAACTTCTTCCTCTGCATAGCTACGCACAAGAGTGTAGCTGATTTCAGTGATTCCCCAAATTTTCAGCTTTTCGAGGCCTCTTGTTGCATAGCTACGCAAGGTCTCCATCTACATATTTCAATTTTTTTTAGCTTTTTTGGCTTGAAATTGATCCCTTTCTTGCAAAAAATTGATGCTTTTCAATCTCTAAGCTCTCACACAACTTCAAGACCTGAAAGTATTGCCATTCAAAGCATAATTAGTCAACTTATTCTAATAAATGGGGGATAAAACTCTATCAAAACACAAAGAAAATTAAACGGACGTAAAACTCTATCAAAACACAAGAAAAATTAGCTTAGCTTATCAACTCCCCAAACTTACATTTTTGCTTGTCCTCCTGTGAATCGTAACACAATCATTACGTCTAAGACTAACTAGATACTTAGACAAGCAATCAAAGTCAACAACAACCAAGCCAAGAAGCAATCAAGCACAAGAACTCATGACTTCGGTTTGTACCAACAATTAATCCTAAGCATATGAATCATCACAACATTCAAAAAACTCAATTTTCATTATGAGTGCTCAAACACTAAACCATTCAAACTAACAACCTAAGTGATGATATTAAAGCCTCAAAATTTGCTTCTTCGTCACACGACAACTTTCTTTTGCTCAATTCTCAATGGAGAAAAAATAGCTTCACAACTCAAGTTTTCATGTGCCTTATCAATCAAAAAAGGATCCCCACACACAATATGCATTTCAAAACAAAAGTGGGATGTTAGATAAAAAGAATTAAGCACTTTATCTTACAAAAAAATTATTAAAATGCTCAAAAGTGGTTCACTTTGGGACAATAAGAGATGTGGTAGAGCTACCGGGGGTGGTGGTGACAACGGTTTCAGGGGTGGCAGTGATGGTGGAGTAGGAGCTCTAGATGGTTTCTTCTTCTGTGACTACACTAGTAACTGCTTTTTCTTTGATGTGCCTTATGATATGGATTGGAATTGAGAGCATTAAAAGTGCGATCACTGGGAGTGGGTTTTAGTAGGCACCTTATGCTTTTTGAGGAGATTGGTTATGTAACCTGGGTATTACATAACATCTGTGCTACTAGAGGATTTATCTCGCAGCTCCTTGACGATTATCTGACCCACATCTATAGGCCATTTTGACATAATTACTATAATTCTTTGTTGGTATTAATCTGTCACACACAAAAGTGGTCCAAGCCAAAGCTGTTTTGTTAAAACCTAGCTTGTGCTTCCCTAAAGGTTGTCCATGTTGGATCTGGCCCATCTTTCTTCGGGATCCTCGTTGCCCAGACTCTATTAGAAGCAAGATTAACTTTATGCAAAGCGGTGTCAAACTGACTTTGATATTGTGATGTAAATCCCAATAGATCGTTGAACTCTTGTGTATCACATGGGATGCTCACACCTCTAATTTTGAGTTTAGACATTGCCTGTTGCTCCCTTTTCAAAGCATAAGCGGGAGCAAAAAATTCCCTTTCAAGTGTCGCATTGATAGGCCTAGATTTTGTGAGGAGTAATCATTTCCTTTGTACTAACTCATCATAAAATTCTGAGCAACTTTCTTTAGCATCGTCACAATGAGAACATGGTCCTCAGTAAGCGATTTGTCTTGTAGCTCTTCAAATGCTTGTTGTACCTCTTTAGGAATTATCATTGGGTCCTCGCCCCTTGGCTCAACTTGTTGCAACAACTTTACAGTAACATATATACAAATATCAACATTTATTTTGTTTGCTAATATCAATCATCTTCTGATATGGATCATAACTTACTCTCATATTCTGGGATAAAGTCATGTTGTCCTGCACATCTTTATTGTATTTTTTCTCAAGGAACGTGAACGTACCCTTTGCATTCAATAATTTTCCGTTATTCCATTGTTCAAGAAGTGTCCTCATGTACTCTAATAGCTGAACTACGGGCAACTCTCTTGCATCTTTGTTTACTGCATTCAAGGATTCTGCAATATTTGATGTCAACGTTCATGTTCTATTCACTGTTTCATGTACCCGAGAATATTTGTGATAACTAATAACGTAAAGGTATTCTTTTACCTGTGTGTCGATCTTTTCAATCTTTGACATTCTTTCGTTAAACTCATCAAGAGTGTATGGTCGTCCCGTACCAAAGTACAATTCACTTAACTTTAGATGACATTTCTTGAACTTTGACCTTATATTTGTCCAAATATGCCACATGCAAGCATAATGTGGGATGCTGGTAAAAACAATTATCGGTGCCTTTAATATACTCTCATTTCTGTCCAAAACAACACGCATATTTGATTTTTCACTATATGCATGTTTGAACTGCACAAAGTCTACAGATGAATGTTTCATGTATGTATTTGTTTCTCTTAATACATCCATAATGGGTTGGGAGTATCATAAGCCAATTGTAGTAGTCGATACACCTTAAAATCGGCATATAGGGGAACCATGCTAATAGCTAGCACAATGGATGCAACAGGTACATTTTATTCGCAGTTAGTATTCTGTTTAATATGTGTAGATTATTGTATTTTTGCTGAATTCAAGTTGTTTATGAATTGTATGTTTGTTGTTTTCAAGTTTTATTGAATTTATTATTTTTATGCTATGTGATAGGTAACATATTACCACTTCCTAACGCCATAGTTAATTTAGAAAATGACGCATCATTGATATGATTTTTTGAGCAGTTCAAACATGCATGTGAAAAATCAAATATGTGTGTTGTTTAAGACAGAAATGAGAGTATATTGAAGGCAACTACAACTGTTTTTACCAGCATCCCACATTATGCTTGCATGTGGCATATTTGGACAAATATTAGGTCAAAGGTCATCTAAAGTTAAGTGAATTGTACTTCCCAGGGCATGATCATACACTCTTGATGAGTTCAATGAAAGAATATCAAAGATTGAAGAGATCGACACACGGGTAAAAGAACTTCTTTACGATATGGTTATCACAAATGGTCTCAGGTACATGCAACAGTGAATAGAACATGAACGATGACATCAAATATTGCAGAATCCTTGAATGCAGTAAACAAAGATGCAAGAGAGCTGCCCGTAGTTCAGCTATTAGAGTACATGAGGGCATTTCTTCAATGATCGAATAACGAAAAATTATTGAATACAAAGGGTACGTTCACCTTCCTTTTTGGAAAAAATACAACAAAGAGGTGCAAGCCAACGTGACTTTATCCTAGAAGGCTAGAAGATGAGAGCAAGTTATGGTCCATATCAGAAGATAATTGGTATCGGCAAACAAAATAAATACTGATATCTGTATATATGTTTTTGTAACAAGCTGCTGAGCCAAAGGGCGAGGACCTAATGATACTTCATAAAGAGATATAACAAACATTTGAAGAGCTACAAGACAGATCGTTGACCTAAGTTGCTCGGACTCGGGTGCGGGTATCCGATACGGGGACGGTTCTGAGTATCGGATTCGGCAAAATCTAAATTTCAAGATTCGGGGGCGAATCCGGATATGGGTGCGGGGATACGGCTAAGAGAAAAAGAAGTACGAAATCAGAAGTACAAAATCAGAACATCTGAATTCATTTTTCTGCTATTTATCGGGTATAATAAAAGAAAGCAATTCAAGGCAAAGTTTCATCTACATGAAGTACAAAATCAGAACATGACACTTTGAATTTTTAGTTTCTCCGACACATAAAGCAGCAAATATGAGACATAAATACTACAACATTGAAGGTATGCCATTTTCCATAACTTAAATCTGTTTAATTTTTGATTTTGAGAAATCAAAATCTCAATTTTTCTCCCAAATTTGTTGATGGACTCCGGTCAAAGTGTCTGAAGTCGGTTGACCGTATCCAGGACGTTTCCCGCTCCAGCACCCGTCCAAGTCTCGTATCGGGACGGGGACGACACCCAAATTGAAGAGTCCGTGCAACTTAGTCGTTTACTGAGGACCATGTTCTCATTGTAATCGATGCTAAAGAAAATTGCTCAGAATTTATGATGTTAGTACAAAAGAAATAGTTACCTCTCACATAATCTTTGCCTATCAATGAGACACTTGTGACGGAATTTTTTGCTCACGCTTATGCTTTGAAAAAGGAGGAGCAAAAGGCAGTGCTAAATTCAATACTAGAGGTGTGAGCATCCTATTTAATGCACAAGAGTTCAACAATCAATTGAGATTTACATTGCAAGATCAAAGTCAGTTTAACACCTCTTTGCATAAATTTAATCTTGCTTCTAATCGAGTTTGAGCAGCAGGGATCGTGAAGAAGGATGAGCCAAATCCAACATAGTTAACCTCAAGGGCATACATAGAGGTGTGAGCATCCTATTTAATGCACAAGAGTTCAACAATCAATTGAGATTTACATTGCAAGATCAAAGTCAGTTTAACACCTCTTTGCATAAATTTAATCTTGCTTCTAATCGAGTTTGAGCAGCAGGGATCGTGAAGAAGGATGAGCCAAATCCAACATAGTTAACCTCAAGGGCATACATAAGGTGGGTTTTTAACAACACAACCTTGGCTTGGACCACTAATTACTCTGAGCTCTCTCAACAAAGGACCATCCTCATTGCAGTCATTATGTCAACATGGCCTATAGTTGTGGGTCAGGTAATTGTGAAGGAGCTGCGAGATAAATTTTCTAGTACCACAAATGTTATGCCATGTCTAGTGGTGGCAAACAGGCGGGTTGGGTAAAATTTGGTCGGGTTGATAACGGGTTAAATAGAAAATGGGTCATAACCCAACCTGCCCATATTTATACGGGTAGAAAACGGGTTGGGGGTCGAACCCATATTTAACACAAGAATTACGCAAACAAAGAAAATATTGAACTGGTATCGGAGATGTTATACACGGTAAAGCTCTTTACTATGAATGAGTACTATTTGCTCGGTTACTCTAATTTTATTCCACCTTATCATGGGAAATTAAAAGTATTTGGTTAAGGGACTCTAATTAAATAGTGAAACTTGTCTAGAATTTTGTACTATTAATATGGTAATGTTAACGGTTAATAAAATATCAAGTACTCGACTGTTCCCATTTAAACTAATATTTTCATCGCAAATAAGCCACTACATAAAATAAAAAAGACGTTCAGTAAAAATTCCTACTATTCCATTTGTTAAGATCTTTCTAGTTGACTTAGATATTTTGATTAATAGTTGGACGTTAACAAAATTTATGTAGTAAATAAGTTTTGGCTCAATATGTTTACTTTTAGATAGTTATTTGTGATGTTTATCCCTCTCTGTTATTTTAAAAGGAATTTTCAGAAACCACTATTGTTTAGTGACTATTAACTTCCTATAGTTACCATATACATAATTACTTCCTATAGCTGCTATTCAGCTGTTACGGTAGTGTATTCGCTCTGATGTATTCATGAATACATCAGCAAAAAACGCCTAAAATCATTGCAATCCAGTTGTACGTGCATGTATTCACATATATTCGCGTTGCTGTGTTCATGAATATACCAGTAAAAAGTGCCTAAAATCAGGTTAGTCCAGTTGTTCACCCATGTATTCACATGTATTTGCGCTATGTATTCATGAATACAGTAACGACAATCACCTTGAAAACAGGTATGTCCAGCTGTTTAAGAGAGAGGAAAAACATAAATAGCGTATTTCCTGCCTCAATGGTAGTATATACCACAAATACTTATTTTACTATAAACTATAAAAGATAGCTATAGAAAATAATATTTTAAAATAATTTTGGTTTATAATAAATAGGTGTAGACCTTTGCTATATAAAGTAAAACTTCCTTATTTTAATTACGAAAATAAGGTCGAAAAGATTGAAAAAATCAGTCATTCACAATCACTGATGAAGGATTCCTCGAAAAGTTAAGGATTAGTAATCCTTTTTAGAAATCAAATGGATTCGTTCTTATACGGAGATCTAATAATATTCTACTGAAGTTGGAAAATATTTTAAAAGTTAAAAATGAGGAGTACTTAAAAGTAAAAATTATACTAATTGATTATGAATTTCATTTGATAAAGAAGGTTAAAACTTTGTAGTGAAAACTATTAATTTCAATTGAACTATTTTTCACACAGTTTTACCAATATCTTAAGCAATTCAACATTTATAAATAATGGTAACTAAATTAATTTTTTAAAATATTAATAATATTATTATGATGGAGTTGGATAATATTTTATTTTATTTCTTATAATTATGAGATTTCTTTTGAACTATACATTCCTACTTGGTAAATAAAAGTCTACTTCATCTGATTCAACAAAATTTTAAAAAGTAGTAAAATACTTTTGAAAATTCTCACATGGAAAATTGCTAGCCAAAAGTCACTTGCCCAAGATAGTCAAAGAAGATTAAAAGTCAGTAAGTAACCAGACAGGTGCAGGAATTAAAGTTTTGGTCAGTAGGTTCTCACACTAGTTCTTCGATTGGGTTAAGAGTTGAATTGAAGCCAATCCATATTCATGTTTTACCCATTTTATGCGGGTAAATTACGGGCTCAACCCATATTTGACCATCTTTTAATGTCACTCACCCAACCCGTGTAAATATGGGCGGGTTAGAATAAAATGGGTCACAATTGCCAGCACTAGCCATGTCCCTAGTTATACAACCAATCTCCTCAAGAAGTATAAGGTGCCTACTCAATCCACTGCCATTCTGGTCATAAGGCACATCAACGAAAAAGCAACTACTAGTGCACTAAAGAAGAAACCATCAAGAGCTCCTACTCTACCATCATTGCCACCCTCTGTCACCATCACCCCTGGTGGCTCTACCACATCTCTTATTGTTTCAAAGTTAACCATTTGTTCCTTGACATGCCTTATGTTGGCTACTTACTGAATTCGGTAGAGTTTATAAAGGAGGTTCAATAGATTGGCTTATCCATTTGGAACACAAATGACAAGGTGACAACCTTGACGTATACATCCAATGTTCCCTTTCGGGGCATTTGGCACATGCAAATTTTAGCATCAACGGAGTCAACATTGCGAAGTTTGGTGATGTTTCAAACGGCACAATACAATCGGGAGAAAGAAGCTGCTAAAGCTAGGGAGAAGATAAAGGAGGAAAATGCCATTTTGGATAAGCTTCAGTCCGTGGATGGTAGAGTACGAATATGGATAGCAGGTTGGGGAGCACAATGTGGGCAGATCTCCACGAGATGATTCCTAGACTTGTGGGGATGCCATTAGAGATGAAGCTTTAGACGAGGATGAGAGAGTGAACCGCCTACTGATAAGCACACAGTTGCGTCTGCTCACTCTCGCACTATTGTGGTTAGGACATTGCGTCTAGGAGAACTTAGCGTTGAGGAGCTTAGATCGGCTCGGATGGCACCACACTTCGATTGAGGGAGTTTTCTGTACCTTTCCCCTAACTTTATTTTAATTGCATTGAGGGCAGTGCAAATTTTTGTGTTTGGGGTTGTTCATGATGCCATTTGCACATAACGGTGTTTTATTTTCGGTCTCTTCTTTGATATTTTCTCTTATTTTAGTCTAGCTTTTGTTTAGTTCATCTTTGGAGTTAGCAATAACCTCTTTGGATTTTTTTTTTGCCATGGTTCTTTCCCAAAGAATATTGAACCGGACACTCTTAATTGTTTCTTGCGTTTAATAGTAGTAGTGAATAAAATAATATAGTTGTGCCAAAGTCAACTTGTGACTTGTTTGGTGCCAACACAAGTTAAACCTTAGCATATGAGTTGTTCGTGGTTTTGAAATGAATAATAATTGAAGTGCTAATGTTGTGACTTAAGTGAAGAGTAGCACAGTTATTACTTATTAGCAATAATAAAACCAGCTAGGTTAGGGTCGAATTTCACAAGGAGTATGCGCATTCTAAAGTGTCCAAAAGTGTGTAAACTTGATGAAAACAAATAGATAAGCAAGATAAACAAAGACCCAATCACATTAATACCATAAGAGTTTATAACCCCAACTATGGATCTTTGCTACTCACACTAGAGATGGAAAATAAGAGTTTAGATGAAAAGATATAAAACTAAAAGAATAAGAAATTCAAACACTATGACGAATATCCTTCAATCCTTCCAAAAATAGCTAAAAGGTGTTATGAAGTACAAGAGAATGAGAGATACCTAAGAAAATCAACTAAGAATCTATTTATAGTCGTCAAAAAGCTGTGACAAAATTGCCCCTTGGATGCCTGCGTAGCTACGCAAGAATTGGTGCGTAGCTACGCACAACAGCTCCTTCCTCTGCGTAGATGGACTTATGCTACATAGCTACGCTCTTGCACGTAACTGATTTTTAGTGATTCCCCAAATTTTCAGTTCTCTGGGCCCTCTTGTTGCGTAGCTACGCAAGGTCTCCAGCTACATATTTTAGTTTTTCAGCATTTTTGGCTTGAAATTGATCCCTTTCATGCAGATTATTGATGCTTTTCAATATCTGAGCTCTCACACAACTTCAAAACCTGAAAGTACACCATTCAAAGCATAATTTGTCAACTTGTTCCAATAAATAAGGCATAAAATTTATCAAAGTATTGGAGAAATTAGCTAAAAAGCTAACTTATCAGCGCACTAAACATCAGCAACTTGAGTATGTGCATTGAGAATGAGCATTGAACTGAAGCGTTATTTGGATAGAAATTATTGATTGCTGTTTCTAATATTTGAATATTGTATATTTTCTTATATTATACTCCCTCCGTTTCAATTTATGTGAACCTATTTCCTTTTTGGTCCGTGCCAAAAAGAATGACCCCTTTCCTTAATTGGAAACAATTTACCTTTATGCAATGATTTATAGCCACACAAAATATATGTGCCTCATTTTACACTACAAGTTCAAAAGTATTCTATCTTTTCTTAAACTCCGTGCCCAGTCAAATGGGTTCACATAAATTGAAACGGAGGGAGTATCTATCTTCTAGAGTTCAGCTCCCTTGAAGTAACCTGACTGTTTCGGGTAGTATGTTACGATCAGCAACTCTAGATTGAGTTTTCATTGCCCATGGCTAGATCTCCAAATTAATAGGTAATCCACTTAGGTAACTTCAAATACAGGATGATATATGCCGGATTGAAATGCTAAAAATTGGCAAACAATTGCTGTACTTCGCACTTAAAATGAAGAAGCTGTAGACTGAGTTACGAAGTGGTAGTAAATGGTAAGAGAGCACTCTGCAGTGACTTCCTAAGGTGTTGCTATCTTGTCTTAAGATTAGCTGTTGATAGGAAAAGCTTAATCATTTCTAGTTGCTCAATAAAGGACGGATTAGTTTACATCATAGTAGAAACTGATGTCTTTAGAGGAAAAAAGTAATATCAGTTATTCATTTTAGTTTCGATCAGATTTCCAGAGGAAAACGTCATCTAGGTAAATCATATTCTTCATCTGGTCCTCTGCACAGTGCAATAGATGATATATTTACTAGCATCATTATCTCTTTACTGAATTATGCTCCTTTGCGATAAATGCAGAGGTCTTCTGACCTGTCGTCTATTCTGTGATCCAGGGTGAATGTAACTGTTGGACCTCATGAAGAGAGGGTGATGCTTTCTGGGATGCACACTGTAGCGGACATATTTTGTTGCTGTTGTGGGCAAATTGTTGGCTGGAAATATGTATTTCCTCTCTTCCCTTCTCTCTTTCCCCTGCATGTAGCACACAACTATGTGAATATGCGCGCACACAAAAAGAGGATGGAAATAGTTACTCCTCTGACCATATACTTGTTACCAATTGCACATGCATGCTACCTACACCGGGAAGTTTGTTAAATTTGTTAACGACTTGCATTCTGCACTTCTATCATGCAGGAGTCTGCACATGAGGAAAGCCAGAAGTATAAAGAAGGGAAGTTTGTCCTCGAAAGGTGTGTCCTTTTTTCCCATGTTTGTTCACATTCTGTATTTATACTTGAAAATGTCTGTCGGTTTTGCATATCTTCCATAAAACATTACAATGCGCTTCTGGTTGTATCTTAACAGAGATAGGATCATTGATGGAGTTGACACTGAATTCTACATTGATACTCGTCAGAGTATCAGTGATGCTGAGGATGCATAGGCGTGGCTACGTTTTCTAAACATTGTGTTTTATCTTGTAGATCTAGTTTGTAGATATAGAAAAGAAACTGTTTGTATCTAAACATTGTGTGGTTGTATCTTGTAGGTCTAGTTTGTAGATATAGGACATAAGCTTCTACATAAGGTTTTGGTTGTATATGAGATTCCTTATACAAGGAGTTTTTCATTGTGTGAGAAAAATAGAAAGTAAGGGCTAGTATGGGATGATTCACAGTTTGTTTTTATCTTTGCACGTCTGCTTGAAAGTTCAATGCCCCAGTGAAGTAACCATTCCCATTTAGAAGAGAGCAATCTTCTAACTTACAAATGGTCTTTGTTTAGGTATTATTTGTACCTTGGTCAAACAATAATTGCCTCCCATTTCTTTTAGAATACTATGAAGCATAATGAACATAAAGGAAAGCCTTGGTGCAACGGTAAAATTGTTTCCGTGTGACCTATAGGTTACGGGTTTGAGATATGAATTCAATAACTAATGCTTGCATTAGAGTAGGTTGTCTACATCATTGCTCTAGGGGTGCGACTCCTTTCTGGACGTTGCGTGAACGCGTGATATTTTGTGCAACGAACTACCTTTAAAGCATAGTGAACATGTTATCATTGATTTGTAAAGAATAGCTATAGCTTGAAGCATGAAAAAACTACTCAATTTTAAGTGTTGAACGTAAAAATTGGAAAGGACTTAAATTATCAACAGTAAACTAACATTCTAGAATGGGATGGCTTCATCAATCAATCAACTACGCCTTTATCTCAAGTTAGTTAATGTCATTTGTATGAATCCACTATACTACAGTCCATCTCATTCCAAAATTGTGTGATAGCTTAATATGCTAAAATTATACTCAGAGGTTGATTCTAGTTGTAAATTGATTTTTCAAACAAATATGTCAATAAGGCAGAGTTAGATGGAGGAGCAGAGTCAAAAATTCTGTCTGGTTCGCCAATATATCTTACAAAATTTAAGTTCATATTTATGCACTTTTAAAGCCTAACAAAACTTAAGTTCATAAATATGCACTTTGGAGAAGAAGAAAAAAAGTAAATGGGCAAGAGGATTTGAACACTAGAGTCGATCCATTATATCGAGTGTCTAAGTTTTAAAATATCAATATAGGTGAAAAATATCTCTTCGATATCTAAGAAATCATTTAATTTAAAATTGTTCTGAGAAATGCTTCAAATATACAATTGGAATCTCGGTACAAGTCAGTCAAGAAATTAACTTCGGGAAATCTTCTTTCTCCTCTCTCTTGGGGCATTCATCCTTTACATATCTATCTCTTATTAGATTATTTTGTAACAGTTTAGTAATTATGAATAACGTCATAGCTCCTGCTAGAGTAATAATACTGATAAGTCGTAGGTGAGTATTCGAATAAAGGGGATCATTTTCTTTATCATAAAAATAAAGTATTTTTTTTAATGAATTCTATGGGACTTGAATCTACATTAGCTGAACTAATTGAAATCTTATATTATATGGTAAAAAATTAAAATAAAAGAGTTCAATTCAGAGAAAGCATAAGATACTTTCCGAATAAAGCACCCACCACAAAATATTCCAAATTCGCCCTAAATATTTAGCTAACGTTTGGCCATAAATCTCAAATTTATTTTAAAAAATTTGATTTGGGTGAAGTTTAGTTTGAAGATGAAAATGTGTTTGAACATACGTTCAAAACATATTTTCCAACTTTATTTTGAAAAAAATATGTATATAATTCCCAAGTTTTGGAATTTTGGCCTAAATTCAGCTCAATAGCTGATTTTGAGATTTGCAATTTGCAATTTAGAATTAAACTAAAATATAAACAAAATTTATGGCTAAACACAAATTTTAAAAATAAATCTCAAATTTATTTTGAAAAAACTCATATCCAAACGGACCTCAGCAAAAACAAGGAGGAGCCCGAAGATTTTGTTGGTTACTCATATGATTTCCCACCAAACGATACAGATAAGTACCGCAAAACAAATTCCTTAGAGGGAAAGAAAATGGCATTCTCATCCAACCCGTTATCTCTAAGTGTACCCGAGCCCGTATTTGAATCCTGGCTCCGAGATACCGGCTACCTCGAAATTCTCGATCAACGGACCACCGATCTCCACCGCCACTCTTCCACCGCCACCACAGCCGCCGCCTCCGCTTCCTCTTCCGACGCTGCTGCTGTTACTAATTCTGCCGCCGCCGCAGTTTCAATCTCCAACGGGGTTTTTGTTCAGATATTTTCACATATTGGAACCTTACTGTCGCTTTTTACGCTTAATCCGTTTGCAAAGCTCACGTCGGATGATTTTTCCGGTGATACGCCGTCGTGGACACGACTGTTCGTCGGGTCGTTGGATTCATACTCGTTTCCTTCGTCGCCTTCTCAGGCTCGGCTTAGAGTCCACGAGAATGTGAAACGCTGTGCCCGCAATTATACCTCTCTCTTCCTCCTCTTCTTCGCTTGCTCTCTGTATGCTCTCTCTCTCTCTACACACACACACATACATACATACATACACATTATGTATGTATATTTGTGTGTCTTGACTTTTTAATCATGTATGTGGACATTGACAAGTATATGTTATCGATTGTAATTTGTACTATTAATAATGGTTAAAATTTGTGCTTCTGCGACAAGTTGAATATTGGATTTGTTTTAATCTGTACACCTGAAACCGGTCCGAATGGAGTAGAAGGAATATAGAGAATTCATGTAACTGACTCCAACTAGTTTAGAGTTGAGTTGTTGGTTGATTGATTGATTGACTTTGTACGAGAAGTTTGAGGTTGTTCGTTCTCTGTGAGCTAAATGAGGCTTACTCGGAGGATAGTGGATTTAGATAGTTCTTTTTGATAAGGATTTGGATAGTTCTTAATTTAAGTTATAAAGCACTCTACGTAATTTCTTTCTTCCTCAAGAATATATCATTTGCATGACATTAAGAACATGTATACGGTCTTCGGTATATATTTATATGTGCCAATTGAAATTTGAAAGCTGAAGCAATTGTAATCTAAAAGCTAGGGTTTCACATAGGACAAAGTTTTAGCTATTGGGTGATATGTTCAAGCCCTTTAGATTTCAGAGTACTTGTCAAACAAAAAAGATGTTAAGGGCTTGGAGATTTGAAGATAGTACTTGGTCCAAATTTAGCAAATATTATGTAGCTGCAGGATTTAATTTCTGTTGCTTGGTTTCTTGATTTTAGTGCAATTTGATTGTTAGTTGAATGTTGATAAATTTGGGTTACAGGTACCAAAAACTGCTTGCGCTTGTAGGGTTGATATTGTGTTTGGCGCTTTGGGATGTATTAAAGTTATGTGGAGATCGTTGGGGGTTAGAGCAGCGTCCTGTAATCAGACAAAGCTTGATTCGCATTGCTCAGTGTGGTGAGTCGATATTCTTTCGTGCTCCCCCCCCCACCCACCCCCCCCC
>MU733552.1:98510-110570 GCA_026770625.1 Nicotiana glauca
GGGGGGGGGGGGGGGGGTGGGGTTGTTGGAAGGTACCAAAGAGGCAAAGTAAAAAGGGAAGGCTTATTTATAATAGTTGAGGTGCACATATATTACACACGAGATTACTTTTATAAAAAAGGAAGAATTATAACATCTCCATGTAATCTTTTGTAGTTACCCACACCTTTTACCTTTTACTCAAATATTGTGCATGAGCAAAATATGGCGAAGATAGCTTTAAATTGTTTAGCTTCAGATATACTAGTGTCAATGAGCCTAAAAGTTAAAAAGAAAAAAGGCTGGGAAAGGTTCTATCGGTGTTTCTGGTAAGAAACTAAAAGTAGAGGGAAAAAAGAAATGGGAAGCTATATCATCTTTTGTTGTACTTGCAAAGTTGGCGAGATGTTGGTATCTCTTACGAAACAGTGTGAAGGATACTTTTGGTATAGAAAAGGTCAATTGGCTCAATTCTTCCATCTCCTTAACACGATATTTTAACAAAAGATAAATTATGAGATGTGTGCCAAATCTTTATTTACCTATCCACCAAAAAAAGGTGTTATCGCTTCATTGCTGAAGGTAGACTAGGCATAAGGTTGATTTTACTTAAAAGGATGATAAAAAGGAAAAAAGAGGGGAAAATAGAGTTCATTTGCTACTTTGGTAAAAGGACTACTCTTTATATATATAAAAATATGATTTTTATAATGGAGGTGTCCGGACAATCTTGCGCGCACCTCAACTATTTCACCAGGTACGTGCTATCAGCACAAGGACTACTCACGTATATTTCAGCATTCTTTCTGTAGTCGCTGTCTTCTTTCTGTAGTCGCTGTCTTCTTCTACTTCTTGAGTCTATAATACTTATTTTATAAATACTGTTTTTTTCTATAATTTGTTTTTTGCTTGTGTTTCTTCTTCAATCAATGACCCTTTTCTCTTCTATTGTGCGAGTTCTCTTATTCTACTTCTTCTTGACTCTGGGCTTCTCTTTTACTTCTCTTCCACTCAGCAGAGTTGCTTAAAAGACTAATTATGAAGCTAAATACTGCAGAATTTTTTTAAAGTTGACTTAAGTGAAATTGAATAATTATTTGATGTCCCAAAAAAAAAATTTATGATTTGTGATTGTAGTTATGCTTTTGGGGTCTTGTTGAAATTACATATTACGATGTTTAATTTGAATTTTGTCACATTAGTACGGAATTAGCAACTTTAATTGCAATAAGTTCATATATGCTAGATCATTTTTGTGTTTGGTAATTGTCTACTTTATTTTGAAGAATCGTGCATTTAGGTTCCTTTTTTTTTAAGCCGAAGGTCCCTGTTACTGTTTTTGCGCTTCTCGTTTTTAAAACGCTTCTCAGTCTTTCAAGTGTATGTTGGCTGGATTTTGTTTCGATAGACAATTTTAAGCACTAATTTATTCTACAAGCAGAACTTTTCTGCTACTCTATAAATTTGAGAACTGAGTCTGCTTTTCTACAACAGCTACTGCAGTTATTCTATTCTGTACCAACGTTCAAATGGCTCTCATCTCAGCCATTGCTGTCAGTTATGCAGGTGGGTTAGCTTTCATGCCCAATTTGTTATTCTTACTCTTTATCGTTTTATCTTTTGGTTTAGTCTTAATTTCAAGAGCTTATGGCTAATTGATGCATTTGCAGTGATGATTCTGCATGCCTCATTTAGGAAGCTTACCCCGTCGAGACAATCAACTTCAAAAGATGGAAACAGGAGGACTCTTAGAAGTTGATAAGTGGTTATTAGTGTCAAATCATGAAATCACAGTCGTAGCTCAGAGAGAGCTCAGAACAAAAATGTGGGTTAACTGTCTTGGTTCATGAGTGCATCTCTCCGTTTGAAACTGAGAGAATACTAGTTACATCGTAAGAAAATGTTTCTTTGTATTCAAATTTAGGTTGTATAAGTCTATAAGGTTATACAAGATGGGAAAAGGAAAGATATTAGATAAGATTGTATATGGCTGTAGAACCATAAAGATAATTAGTATGAACTGCGTCCAGTATAAGTTCTGGATTCTGATTTTTCAATTCATTCGACCCCCCTCTGGGCGTGCACCATAATGTGTTACCATCCAAGAATGAGTGCGTATAAATTGAAAGAAGAAGATGACTTGTAAACTGTAACTCACCTGAAACTTGGATGAAATGACTATACACTTCTCGTCTATTGAAGATCCGGGCATTCCACAAATTCTTTATTTTCAATTCTTTGAAAGGTCTCGTTTTCTTTCGCTTGCCCTTTTACCAAGGTTATTGACTCGTTAGGATGAACTTTCTCCATAGTTGATATGGAATAGTTGGAGATAATCACTAAGGAGGGATCTTACAATTGTTTCGAACTCACAGTAAGTGTGAAGGTTGAAGACTCCTCCCTCTTGAAACTAACTGATTCTCATATTCAATTGCTTTAGGAGCCAAAGTGAGAAGTAAGAGAGCAAAAGGAAGAAGACAAGGAGGCGAGACATCTATGGGCTAGCAGATGGGTGAATTACGCAGTGTTGGAAGCAAAGGAACGATAATTGTTTTAATGCTTTCATAGAACCTGCCTTTTCAATAAAGAAATGAGGGTCCTTTGACCCCTTTTTTCGGTAATTGGCCTTGCTCTTTGTTCATTGATACACTGCATCACACACGTTAGACAGACAGACAAGGACATTGACATATGTAATACTAGCTCTCTATATGAGAACCATAGAGCAATCAATGCAGTCTATTGGACATACCCTGCAGTCGTTCTATGAAAAAGCTTGAATCTTTGAGAGCTATTCAGGAGAAACCTTGGAAAATAACAGGCGATCATGGCAGAAGATACGATTGACTCGGAATCAAAAGAAATTGTCTTAGCCGAAAATGCAATTACACGAAGAATAGCTTTATGGAAACTTCATTTCCTCTTGAAAAAGCAGGTCACATTGATTTCACCATGAGGAAGTGGACGGCAATGCGGACCATGAACAATAACGAATATCTCAAAGCCCAAAAGTTGACCCTTGTCTATGCATTAGAGACCGAGAATAAGATGATGGCCTTGAAAATGAATTCGAGAGCATGAAGGATCAACTGCTAGAGGAGCAAGTAAACTAGAAGTTATCTCAATAGTAGAGATAGGGGGGCATCGACAACACAACTTTGGCTAACAAAATCTACAATGATCTAATCATTATGTCTCACTTTGACATTCATGCAAAGCTACTGTTTTACAAGAATATTGTGCGAGAAATGCACTTCTAGGTCTTTCGAGCTTGGGATGATGTGAAACTATGTTTCCCAGTCTGGAACAATTTTTTCCCCCTGAATTTGAGTAACTTGGGAAAAAATTCATTAAAATACAGAGGATTGCCTCTAGCAAAGTGTTGCCAAGAATACCACTTCCTTGGTAAGTACAGTATCTTGGCAAGAGTGCTTGCTTCGAGTAATCATCACTTGCCCCATCACCTAAAAGCATGCTTTCTGTATTTTGTTTCTTCCCGAAGAACAAATTGATTGTGGTCAACACACTGATGTAATTATGGTTTGCTGAGTGATATCTACAGGTAGAGGAGAAGAAAAGCATTGAAATTGTAGCAGAGAAATATTTGGAAGAACATATAGATAGAAGTTCAATTTTCATGAAAACTACAATTCTCTATTACTGCTATGAAGGACATGATAGTTGAGGGTAAGTTGTCCCCAACTTGATGCCGTAAAACTAAAAGATCAAGCACGCATAGACAGGAGTAAATGAGATACATCTCAAGTACTAAGAAGCCAATTGAGGTGGATTTAGGATTTCAGGTAAACGGATACGGGGAATGTATATACTGTTGACATGTGATGAGTTTAAATGGAGTAACATGCTCAGTGATGATTCATAAAGTTGACTCCAACTTGTTTAGGACTAAGGCATAGTTGTTGTTGTTGTAAGTAAATAGATATGGAGTACACTGCATTCACATTTTCATTTGCCCATACATGTCATTCATTTGTGACAATGGACGTCGACTTAGCATACATATATACATTAGAATTCCTTTAGAGTACACTGCATTCATATTTTCATTTACCCATACCTGTTATTCATTTGTGACAATGGATGTCGAGTTAGCATAAATATATACTTTAGAATTTCTTTTTAACTATATATATAGATCGAATTGAAGAAAGTGAAAATGGCCGGACACTGTTGCAAAGGTGCATACTGGTAGTGGGTTTTCCCATGCAAAAACGTCTACTACTGGCATAATGCACGTTCTTATGGTCAGCCGCTCAAGATTTTGCAGGGATAATCACTCTAAAGCTAATAGAGTGGAGCTATAGTGAAGATTCTATATTAAAAGCTATAGTGAAGATTCTATATTAAAATTTCTAAAGAAATCTTATTTATTTGTGTATTACTATGAATTATTTGATTTGCTACGTTCTGTTAGTGGCCATTTTAGGATCTGAATTGATCACAATCTTTCTCCCTTTCCCTGTTAGCATCCATCTTTTGTCTTTCTATTTGTTTGTTTGAGAAATTAGTTAAGTTAGTGGACACTTATAGGATGTGATAATGATCGCAATTCTCTCCTTTTCCTTATTAGAATCCTGTACTTTTGACAAGGTTAAAAATATACAGAGGTATCTTAGCCTTTGCCTACAAGAAGAAGAGAGAAAGAGGGACATGACTGTTTAACCCAAAAAATAGTTTTTAAGGTCAAAACAATAATTTTATATGACGGGCCACAAGCAACCGATTCAATCTGAACGATATAAAATTTTGTTAATACAACGTGGTAGAGAAGTGGGAAATAAATTCAATCACAGATAATATAACAAAAATAAAGCAGAGAAGAAAGAATTCTTATTGAATGATCCTTGATAGGATAATGAGCCGAACAGAGCTTGAAGGGCCGAACTTTGGCTAACTTCAGAGCAATATGCTATAAATTACAATGTATAGAATTGTAGAGAAGAAAATTAGATTCCCCTTATGGTGGTCAAAGTATGTTTATTTATAGGACTAAATCTAAGTAACCATTCTCTTTGAATTATGTGTCCATTATGAGCATTTACTCAATTCATCCATTACTTTTGGAAGACTTGTAACAACTATGTAAATGCTGAAATTCCATAACTGATAAGTTAATTTCGTAACTGATGAGTTAATTCTATAACTGATGAGTTAATTCCGTAACGGATGAGTCAATCCCGTGTCTGTTGAGCCAATCTCGTGCCTGTTGAGCCAATCTCGTGCCTGTTGAGTCAATCCCGTGTCTGTTGAGTCAATCCCGTGCCTGTTGAGTCAATCCCGTACCTGTTCTGGGCTATTTCATGATGATCATTTCCGAGGCTAACATGCACGGTATGTTCGGTCCCGGGGATATTTCACATATCATCTTTACATGTCATTCTTCACTTTTCTTCAAACTTTGCTGACACGTATCGCCATTTAATAGACCCACATGGCGAGTCTAATTTTCACCAATATAGATAGTCCCCCCACTTTTCGGTTACTTACATTGATGTGACCGGGAAGTGGAAGATTTTATCCTTTTCATCTTTGCCTCTGCCTCATTAAAAACCTTGCTAGAAAAACCCAATAGGGACAAAAACCGGACGAAGGAAAAAAGAGTGTAGAACTTAGAGATTCAGATGATAACTTCATCGCTTATGTTCCTTTTATCAATAATCGGTTGGTTTACCCATGTCATATTTCAGGGTTTGAAGACAAATCTTTGCCTTATGTTTGCAAAGTTTGGTATATATATTTCGGCTTTATTTTCTACCTATTTTAATGTTTGGGTTTTTGTTTCACTCTTAACTTTGCATTAAAAATACTTTAATGCTTCGTGACTTTTTGAATTAGCAAGAATTATAAAAGAGGCCCTTTTATGAATGACACTTAATGAAGAAGATGTCTCAACTTCATAATGGTATAAACATACAAAAAAGAGATAGAATTTTCACATATTTTTCTTTAACAATATTTTGGAGAAAGTTTTTACATTGAACTTTCATAACATTTCACATGTGTTTGTATATCGTCTATAACTCATTTTGCAACTGTTTTTTCTTTTAACAGATTCGATATAAGCTTGCACCCGTAGCTGTTTTTCTTTTGCAACAGTTTTTTTAAATTAGTACAAGGGGATAACTATTTTTGTTTACAACAGTTTTAAATATAAGGGTATAAATTTTTACCCATAACTATTTTATTGATAACAATTTTCAAATGAATACAAGGGAAATGCTTTTTCATCCGTAACTATTTTCAATTACAACGGTTTTTGAGTAAGTACAAAGATGTGCATTTTTACCCGTAACTAATATTCTGCCTTTAACCTTTTTTGAAACATTCATTTATATTTATGAATATGTTTTCAAAGGTTTTCGAGTCAGGCATGTGTTTTTGGCTTGTGACTTTACTCTTAACTTTCGATTTGTTGGGTAGATCTTAGGCTTGACTAGAATTTTTATTTTTCTAGTCTTATTTGCCTTCCATATATAGTCTTCTTTTCCTTCCATATATATAGTCCCCCAAGTGTTAGAGCTTTGAAGTATGAAATCTCGAGCGTTTGATTGTTCCTTCCATGTGGTCCATTTCCTGAAAAAGGAAAAACATACGGGACTCGGAGGTATATATTTAGATGATGACTGCTTAACCTCTTTTTTTATCAAAAGAGTTGCAACCTAGACCGGGAATAATACAGTATTCCTCGTATCTTTCGAGTCTAATATCATCATTTGGTTTTTTAGAGAATTTATCCGAGTATAAGTTTTTCTTGGCACTTTAGAAAATCTATCTATCTATATATAATAACAAAAGAAAAACTATGAGAGGATGCCAAGTGGATTACCCACAATTCAACACATGTCAAATTTTAGTACAAATTTCCAAGATAGTTGGAGTTTAAAATTAAATTAAAATACAAATCATGGAAATAAACGTGGAACATTTAAAATTAAATTAAAATACAAATCATGGAAATAAAATTGCAACAAGCGAATTTCAAAAGAATTGTATATTTCCTCCCACGTTTGGCAGTTATCCTCCCATTTTTTTGGACAGTTTGTTAAGTTCCACACCCAAATTGCAAATTATTGTTATAAAGAAAAAGGAAAAAAAAAGAGTCGGGGGATGAACCCACGATCGTGCTCCAAACGTGGGCTTCCACCAACAAACCGTATTTTACCTAAACCTCCATAACCCATTGATTTATGAATTTATACTTTCAAATCCCAATTTTATCTACTCACTATATCAGATTGATTACTACAACAACTTTATAAATCTGGTACATAAGTTCATGAAATCAGAAAAATTTCAAGCAATTTAATGTAATGGAATTACAAAGTTAGAGTCGTTCCAATGTGGAAAATCCCGTATCGATTCAAACCCGAAATACAATATTCTATAAAATTGATTTTACAGGATTCATATACATAGTTTCTGAAAGTAGGATTAACAATAATGTATAAATTATAGAAAAGTCAATATTTTCCCGTATTCCTAAAGTTCTTGCTAAAACTTATAGGAAATTTCCTTGATCCCCATAGAAGTGCGGAGTTGATGTTTGGGCCCTTTTAATAGTTTGGGCACCTTTTTCAAGGAATTTTTACACCCTATAGAAAACCTTAGTACCCTATTTATTTTAAATAAATACCATTTTAAAATATTACATCCTATAAATACCTTTTATCTTTTATAGCAAAAAATTTAAATATAGTTACATCCTACAATTAAGGTACCATATATGCTACATATTATTATTTTTCTCTCTCCCTTTTTGTATTTTTTCTTACATAATTACCGCGTATCTGCAAACCCCAATACAATCTCTTTCTGTTTGCATACAACCAGACTCTCTTCTCCCACAAACCCTAGTTTCTTAACTCTTCTCCCACCCAAATTCTCAATTTTCAATCCTTAAACTATCAGAATCGGAGAAAAGGAAAAAGCAAAAAAATAAAAAAGTGAAAAGAATGGAAAACTTAGAAAAGCAAAAAACGTACGACAAAAGAAAGAAAGAAGCAGAAGTCAGAGGATCTGACAAAATCAAAAGAAAAGGACGAAAAAGAAGTGAGAAGACAAAACGAAAATGGTTCTGCATTTTTAATTCTCAAACAGAAAACATGGAGTTCAAGTAGAGGTTACATTCGTGATTCGGGTTCCGATTTTCCTTCGAGATTTTGGCTTTGTCCGTGATTTTATATCCATTCATTGTTGCCATTTCGTTTGGATTACAGAGTTGAAACCATATATCTATTTTTCTCTCTGGATCGCCCAATTCGCCTATTTATATTCAGTTGTATTCGAATGTATTCTTCAGTAGTATTCACTTGTATTCAGGTTTAATCAGTTGTATTTAACTATTTTATTCAGCAGTACTTAGTTGTATTCAAGTGTTTTAAACAACTGTATTCAGTTGTATTCAGTTGTAGTTAGTTATATTCAACTATTTTATTCAGCAGAAGTTAGATGTATTTTGTTGCATTCAAGAGTTTATTCAATTGCATTCAGTTGTATTTTTTTTGTATTCAAGTGTTTTATTCAGATGAATTAAGGTGTATTTTGTTGTATTCAACTGTATTATTCATATGTATTTCTCTTTATTCAGCTATAATCTTATTATGTATCTTTCAAATACAGATTAATGAGGGATCGTTTTAGTTCGTTGAGTTAAATTAGTTAAATTAGGAGAATATCATGTGATTTTATTTCCTTCCGTTTTTAGCGCAGATACATTACTATATTTAATGTTAATGTCGCTTGAATACAGCTAAATACATGTCAAACTTTGCTGAAATTCCAGATTTTACGCCTGTATTTTTGGTTGTAATAACGAATACAATAACTTAAATACATGAAATACATTGTATAAAAACATAAAAGATATCTATAACACGTAATATAGCAAAGGGTATCTATAAATGACTAATTAGACAAAAAGATGGTGCTTTATGAAAAATTCCTTCTTTCAACACGTTATTCTTTATTTTGAGATGCCGACGTAGATAATTCTCAAGCATCCATTTTTGCCTTTCCTGTTTTAGTTTCTATGCCATTAACTTCTGAACAACTAGATCCTTGCTTTCATGGTCCTAAAATCAATAGCGATATACCATTAGTAGATGAAGCCACGTCATATCATCAAAGGCTCATGGACAGGTAACTTTAACTTCTTTTTATATCGATATTCTTTTTACTTAGTTTAGAGTTTATGTCATTTGCTCTAACTAATAAAATTTTGTCTCTCTCCGGCGACGTTAGAATAATAGTATGGCGTCATGACTTATTTGTAAGTAGTGTTGATGATCATATATCTAACTACCTTTAGCACTTCAATTTTATCGCTGGTTTCTTCCTATAATAACCAATTAAGGTGGGATGTCCCATTATTTTTATACCGTTATACCAATTGATCTTTTATGTAAGGCCCTTTGAGATGGAACTTTAATAATTCGACTAATATAGTAACTGTTATTGCTCAAATTATCTACCATTTTGACTTTGAATATGTATTTAAGTGATACAAAAATAAGAAAGCTTTTTCTTAACCATGTGTTGTTGGAAAAATGCACCAAATGTAGGGATAACTACGGATAATAATGGATACCTTTGTCATCTTCTCTTGCAATTCAGCATGCTTCTGCAAATTTTCTTTCTAAATGGAGGCTAGGGACTAAAGGGTGGAGAAGAGATATGATGTAGAGTGATATTCCTCTTTGCAAGTTTCATAACCCTATAGTACTCATGCAGAAGAGTCCGTTTAGCCCCCTTTTTTGCCGAGAATAGAAGCAAAGGCAAAGCAATTTCTTGGACAAATATTTACCTGATTTAAATTAGAGTGTCACCGAAATCGAAAGTCATCTCCTATTATCAGTAAATTTCCTTTTGCAGTTTCTAAAGTTCAGTATGGCTTCAATTTATACCTTATAAGATTAGCGCAAATCTTATATCTTTAATTTAAAAGAATTATATATTAATTTTGATAATAACTAGAGTTCCTTCCAATTCTTTCGGCTCGGTGTATCGGAGAATATCAAGCTACAATGGTGTACCTCAAATATTAGGAAGTTCGATAGTCATATCTTGTGATTGCGAGTAATAGAAAGGATTCAAATGCCAAATTACTTCAAATGAAAGTCATGTCTCCAGTGACTGTTGTTTTTCGCCTACTGAGGAAATGAGAAATCCATTGACTCTTCGCTTCATCTTTCATAATCGCAAATGAAGGAGGTTTTTGCAGTATCGAAAGTTTCTCATGCAAAACTACCAAAATGAAGGTTCTTTTGTTGAAATCATGGACTCATTATAAGATATTTTCATTTGCTAGCCCCCAAAGTGAAGATCAACCCCATAAAATCAAGTAATTTGTGAATACCATCTTTTTTTGATTGCCGTGGTATGAAAGAAATCATCGATAACAGTCACGATGAGGTTCATATTTATCGAGTAATTTTAATTCACTCCAATTGAACTATTTTGCTTTTGTTGGTCTTTTGCTTGGTTTCTAATTACACCTTATGAAGTAATATTTTGGTGTTTTGCATGATTGTGGTTAGTGTAAGAAAAATTGTGCTGATCTTGGCATAAAATTTTCTTAGAAATAAGGTGGGATTAATTAAATTCTTTTCTCACCAGCTGTATACAGATGTTTGTTTTCGATTTGTGATGTCAAATTTTATGATCTGTAACCCTTTCGTTTCTTTAGTTGCTTAGAGTAATCTAAGTCAATGGAATTTTGGAACTGTTTTTGTCTTCAAGGATATTATATCTTAACGCAATCTTTATTCATTGCTAGAGAGTAGTCTGATTTTTGAATCAAACATGTTGTAGGAACAAGTTATATGATTTTCAGATCCTACACTTCATTTTGCTCATATTTATCAATGAAATATGTCCCAGTAATTGAGTCATCCATATTTTTTTAATGGAACTTGTGTGTTTTCCATGTAATATGCTACTTCATAGGTTTTGTGTCGTAACCCATGTAGTATTTATATTGTTTCTACTAGATCGATTATGTAGTTCTCATTGTGGTTTACATTGGCAGATGAAAAACGGCTTATTGGCAGGAGGTTTAGTGATGTATTTATATAGGATGATATGAAATTGTGGCATATTAAGATTATTAGTGGACCTGGTGATAATCTAATGCTTGTATTAAACTACAAGAGTGAAGAGAAGCAGTTTGATGCTGAAAAATCTCTTCTATGGTGTTGACAAAGATGAAGGAAATTACTAAGGCCTACATTGGCTCAAATGTCAAGAATGCCGTGGTGAGTGTGACTGCATACTTCATATATCCATACATTATACATGAAAATAATTTAGTCCAATTATTGCGTAACAATTTAAGTATTTGCCAAGTGAGGAGTTAGCCTTTGGAGCTATTGATTACTCTATACTATTATTTATAATTACAACATTTGCTACTACTATTGATACTGAGAATAGAAATAATAAAATGAAAGTTCGACCTTGGTTCTTGGTGAGCTCATACTTTCTTCCAATGGTCAATGCATAGGCTCAATAGTAAAAGAATTCCAAATAATATTTTTTTTTCAAGTGTTATACTTTATATTTTTTGCGCAACGCGCGGGTAAAGATACTAGTTATTTGAATGCTCATACTTAGTCTTTTAGACTTAAAATATATATTTGGATGCATCGTTACTTGTGCGATGTCTAAATTTGTACCTTTGGGTGTCTAAATTTTAAATAAAAGATATCTCTTTTATATACTTTAAACGCTATGAATAGGACGTCTCCTTTTTATTCAGGCATAAAATAGGATCGATTGATCCGAGTAAACTTTTAGTCTGAGGGATTATTAATTCCGGTAGGATTTACAAGAGTATTAACTCCATTAAGATTTACGGGAGTATTGATCCCGGTAACACATTGAGTTGAGGGAGTATTGATCCCAAATAAATATATATCTTAATAGATTTGTCCTGAAGAAATATTTAATCTGATTATATTTTGAATCTAACTTGGAGTATATGAACATACTTCCAAGTAGAAAGGGACACATGTCCGAAATAATATTTGAGATTTACGGGATAATCGATCTGAGTCATAATAC
>MU733552.1:112385-123141 GCA_026770625.1 Nicotiana glauca
CTTGAATGGTTGTTGTTGGACCGAATATAAGTTGTTTGTTTGTTCAAAGTGAACTTTATTTTGGTGGCATATTTGCATACCTTTATCTTGACTTAGATGTAAAAATCTCATTTTTTATCATGGGATTATTGACTCTGACATGGAGTTCTCGATCCTTTTTGTGTACGTATAGTATACGTATTTTTAAAGAACTCATTCAACACTATTTGAAGTGTTTATGCTTGATATGAGTAATATAACTAAATGAGTTGAGCTGGTAAATTATATCGGAATACTCTTAGGAATTCTATCACCCAAGGCAATCAATTGTTTGTATCACTTCTTATAATGTCAGGTCAAAAGCTCTTTTTATCAAATATTTTGTACTATTATCGAGAACTACGGAGGTTCCAAAATATTATCGAGGATCATCCCATATCTTGAATTGAGCTATTCATACTGACTTTGATGAGTTTTGATTTAAAGCCTTATTACCGGAGTAATTTTCACTGCTTTATTTGGTCTATGTGGCATTTTAGCTTTTGGAGCCTTAAATATTCTCATATATATTTCTCCTTCAACAAAGCAGGCAGTACGGGATGAGACACACTCAGAGTTATCGAGAGCATGCTTGTCTTTGGGTAAAGTCCCATTCTGCAAGCAATAAATAAATTTATTATGCCAATTCAAATTAGATTAGTCAGGCTTACCTCATTTTTATTCTAATTGATGATAGATGAGGGATCACCTAAATAAGAGATGTATCAATCCCGTGACTGTTTGATCCGGAAACGATATTTTTCAATAAGTGCCCGGCGTTGCTTTTAGAGTCAGTGATATCAACAGTAGATCCGAGACTAGCACATCCAGCTCTATTTTATTGGGCTGCATAGTTTTCTTGGATTTGATCAATCGTTAGCTCTGAGTCCCTAAGTTAATTTAAGCCCTGTAGCATATGCTCCATACTTGGCTTTGTTGTTAGTAATAAAATAACTTTTATAGATTATCTAACTACTTTTTTTGATAGGCAATAAGCATTGTTCCTAACTCGGGACGTTTAGTACTTGTGGACCTAATTGTGTAGAAAGTACAAATCCCGAAAATTATCGCAGAAATAACATGTTCGAGTAATATGTTCGAGCTAAGATTAATCATGAAATTTGCTAAATTTGTGATTTTATAGTTGTACGTGACTAATAAATAATATTATATTCACTTAGTTCGACTACTCATTTAGATAGCTTTTCTGAAAGATCATGTTTATGCAAAATATTGCGCAATAAAAATATAGTAACTACGGGAATTGAATGACATTGAAACTAAACCCTTAGATTTAGAGCAACTACAATTAATGGCAACTTATCAAAATGTTGATATGTAGTTTCCGTATCTAAGAGCATTCTATAATAGATAGAATAACGTATACCTTTATCTTCTTGAATTAAAATTGCATTTACCGAGACATCCAAGACAATTAATATACCGACAATCATCTTTCTCCTCGGAATTTTGAAAGTGATGATGTGTTGTTGTTAGATAGCAAGTTCGAATGATTTGACTTTTCGGACTAAACCGATCTTTCAAAAGTTCTGTAACTTTATCTTTTATTATTTGTCTCTAGTTTCTTCTTTTGCTTGACCGGATTATACCACGGGTCAATATTGAGCATATAAACCTTTACCTCCGGTGGTATACCTGTTAGCATGGAGGCAAGCAAAGCAATTTTTGTTAACATATAAAAGTTTAATCAACTTACTTTTAAATTCGGCGTCGAGTCTTGACCAACGTAGTCCTTCGTATTTGGGAAGTCAATGATAATTTCTAGTTCTTCAGTATTTGACCTTGTGGCTTCTGATGCCTTTGGTTCAATGATTGCTTCCGAAAATATTTGTATAATTGTCGACGGTTATTAATGAACTTTCTATAAGGCCTCGTAAAAATCTTGTGCTCAAAACCCAGTAGCTCGTAATGCCAAGGTCCAAATATGTGTTAGGAATGTGTAGAATTCTTTGCAGCGAGCTTGCGAGCCGCGGTTCAGACACTTTTTACTAATTTTGCACTTAAAAATCAAAAGAATCGATTTTTCAGATCATTATGCGATCCAGAATGCGGTCGCAGATCAGCTATGCGGACCGCATTTCTGCCGCAGAGTGAAGAGAAGAATTGTCAAAATTGATGTTGAAAATGCGGTCCATTATGCGATTGCATAATCAATATGCGTACCGCGTAATCGTCGCATAAATTCCTCAAGGATTTGTGGAGTTCAATTATGCGGTGCAAAATGCGACCGCTTAATAGGAATGCGGACCGCATTCTTGTCGCAGACCCAGGCAGACCTTCAGGGTTTTGGGGGCATTTCTACATTCCAATATGCGGACCGCATTTTGATTCTGCGATCGCAGAATGCGACCGCAGATTTACTCTGGCTTCTATTTTTTTAAATTTTAAAACCCGACCCCTTTTTAATAAAACACCTCAACCCCCTCATTTTAACAGTCTTGCTGAACAATTAAGAGAGAGGAAGAGAGGGTCTTGAGAGAGAAAGTCATCTTTACCAAAATTTGGTTCTTCAAAACCATCCGGGCCGAGAAATTTCAAGCTTATCTTTATACCCTCTTTCCTTACAGGTAAAATCCCTAACTTCTCCCTTTGAATCTCTGGTTTAAACTAAGAGAGGGAGTCTCATGCATTAGTCCTTAAAATAATGGTTGAAATCATGCATGTATGTCTATAAAAAAAAAACTAAAATATAGTAGGAGGAATTGGGTAGGAGTAAAGGAGTATTCAAAAAGAGGTTGATAACCTAAATGAGTTTGAGTAGAAATTGTGAACCTCAATTCTAAGTTATGTGTATTAATTTGTGCACTATATTGACGTTGCTAGATTTTTGGTGAATTGGAAGTAGGAATTAAAAATGAATTCAGCTCTAGGTATGTATGGCTAACTTTAAGCTTTGTAAAATCGCCTTGTTTGGTGTCCGAATACTTGGTATGTGATATCTCCATGAATTAGTTGTGAAGTTCAACTCTTGTGAGCAGGATGTGTTTACTTGTGTAAACTATTTGTGAATTCATATAAATTTTGGTGCCTTATGTGTTGTTGGTTAAGACACCCGGTATGATTGCGCAAGTAAATGACAATAAACTAAGTTGTGATTGTGGATGTGTTATGTGGCAAGGACTATGGAATAAATGATAGAGAGGAATCGTAATTGGTGAAATTGAAATAACTGTAATAATATCCCTTGTGGTTAGTCGTGAAAACTATTGTTGTGATCTAAATGGTATAACGGGCTGTTGAAAAAGATGGAAATGGTACGGATAGTCACCTAAACCTTTTGTGAGTTGTGTTGCTGTTGTTATTGGGATTTGTAGTTGTTGTTCTTAAAACTTGTTGCGGTTATACTTGTAAATTATTATTGTTGTGGTATTGTTTATGAATTGTGATTGCTCGGTGTGATCGGGTTGCGCGCCGCAACACGAAGTAATAAGGTGTGGATTGTGGTGATAAGGGTGGCCGAGGTAATAAGGGTGGAAAGTGATCGATATCACTATTGAAATGAAATATGAGAACGTTGTGAAATTGAAAATGTCGAAATGATGATGGGGAAAGGATAGTTTGTTAACTTGTTTGCCTTGATTGTTTTCCCTGTATATACTCAATTGTTGCTTCCTTCCATTGTTTATTACTTGTGTATAGCTTGAGGTTACTCAGGGTAAGGTTTGTTATACATACCGGTACAATTCAAATGTACCGACGTCCCTTTTGTCGGGGGCGCTACATTCGTGTTATGATTGTAGTTGGATCCGCAGCAGGTACTCCATCCCACCGATCGTAGCTTCCCCTTCGTCTTCCCTCAGGTTTTGGTGAGCCCCATTCCTCTCGGGGCTTTGTGTGGCTCAGGCCGCTTGTGTCCGGAGTTTTATCTTGATTTTGTGTAAGGTATTAGTCGGAGCCTTGTTACTGGCAAATACTGTATTATCCTGTTGTACTTGTAGAGGCTCCGTAGACAGTGGATGTGGGTTAGAAGTTTATGTATATCCATGTTTCATTTGTTGGGCAACGAATTAGTAATTTCACTAACTATTATGTATGTTTTGCGGAAATGATAAAGTGTTCTAAATTAATGATACGGCTAGTTCTCGAAATATCGAGTAAGGAAAACATGGGGTATCACGTGGGTTAGGAAAGGCACCCTGGTCCGCTTGACTGGGGCTACCCGTTCGGGCGCCGGTCATGTCCCTCGAATTTGGGGCATGGCAAATTTGGTATCAGAGCCTCAGGTTTAAGGAGTCCTAGGATGTCTCGGAGCCGTGTCTGTTAGAGCCCTACTTATCGGTGTGAAGTCGACCATATCTATAAGTGGGGGGCTGTATGGACATTTAGGAAATTCTCCCACTTCTTTGTTATTCCGTATCGTGCGGTGAAGTGAAATGTGAAAGTATCTATATCTAACTCGTGCTTTGTTCCGAACTTTTTTCAGTAATGGCACCTAAGAAGAGAGCTAGACTCGGCCTTGGGGCCAATGCCACAAGTGACTCTATGAATCTTGTACTTGATGCCGTGGGTGAGAGTGACTCCCCGGCCTTGAACCTACCTAGACCGTCTGTCCCAGACCAGCATGTTCTTATTCCTGCATCGGTAGAGGGTGCCACCATCCCTCCCGCCGATATTACTGATTCGGGCACCATCCCAGCTCCTGGTCCCGAGGCTTCTGATGGGGACCTTAGAGGAGCCATCCGCATGTTGACCCAATTAGTGGCCACTCAGGCCCAGAGATCCGAGGAGCCCCTGCGTCCTCTAGCGGACAGGGAGATCCAGCCAGTTCTAGAGTTAACCAATTTTTGCAGCTAGCCCCTCCAGAATTCTCAGGCGCAGATCCAGAGTCCGATCCACAGGAATTCCTTGATGAAATGTATAAGAACCTCTAAGTGATGAAAGCCTCAGAGACAGAGGGAGTTGAGTTGGCATCATACAGGTTGAGGGGAGCAGCGTATTCATGGTTCGAGATGTGGGAGGACTCCCGTGGGCAGGGAGGACCTCCGGCCAGATGGGATGAGTTTGTAGATGCGTTCATGGACCAGTTCTTGCCGGCCGAGGCAATATCAGCTCGTGCCACTGAGTTTGAGACCCTCAAGCAGGGCAGTATGAGTGTTTGGGAGTATCACATGGAGTTCGTAAGATTTTCTAAGTATGCTCCTCAGTTGGTGTCGACCATGGCAGCTAGAGTTCGGCAATTTGTTCAGGGCCTTAGTCCCTTGGTAGTGAATGAGGTTGCTACAGCGGCCTTACACTCGGACATGAACTATGGAAAGATTGTGGGATTCGCTCAGGCCACAGAGGCTAGGAAATTGAAGATTCAGGCAGAAAGGGAGAATAGAAGCATGGCCCGATCAGCGGGCCACCTAGGGAGATCAGCTCAGGGGAGAGGGTCATCAGGGCCGTGCCAGTCATATGCTCAGTCCTCAGCGAGCGCACCACCATCTCTGCACAGTTACCAGCAGTGCAACCGCATGAGACCAGGTTTAGATAGTAGGAGGCCCTATCAGTCTGGTCGTTTAGGAGGGAGATTGCAGCAGCAGGGGAGGTCTCCATGCCCCAAGTGTGGGAGATTTCATACAGAGACTTGCTACTTGGATATCCCGGTGTGTTTCAGATGGGGGGGTGAGAGGTCACATTCAGCGAGACTGTCATGTGCCCAGTCAGGGCATGGGTAGGGGATCTGCTCAGTCATCCGGTTCTTCAGTCACTACATCATCTGTACGTCCTCCAACCCCGGCGGGACGTGGTACAGTTAGGGGAGGAGCTCGTGGTAGAGGTGGACCTAGCCGGTTCTATGCTTTGAGTGGTTGCCAGAGTGCATAGGCTTCTCCATATGTGGTTACAGGTATCTTGTCTGTTCAGGCCATTGATTGTTATGCTATTATTGATCCAAGATCCTCTTTGTCTTATGTCACCCCATTCATTGCTTTAAGCTTTGGGATAGAACCCGAACAGCTTCATGAGCCGTTCTCTGTATCGACTCCGGTTGGTGATTCTATCATTGCCGCGCAAGTTTATAGGAATTGTGCTATCTCGGTGTGTGGTCGTATTACTATGGCCGATCTTGTCGAGCTTGGAATGGTAGATTTTGATGTTATTATGGGAATGGACTGGATTTATGCATGTTTTGCCAAACTTGACTGTCGAACAAGAATCATGAGGCTCGAGTTCCCCTAATGAGCCAGTTACTGAGTGGAAGGGGAATGGTGTGGTGCCGAAGGGTAGTTTTATTTCCTACCTTAAAGCTTCAAAGATGATTAAAAAGGGATGTATCTATCATTTGGTCCGGGTGGCGGACACCACATCAGAAGTGTCTGCCCTCGAGTCCGTGCCGGTTGTGAATGGGTTTCTTCAAGTGTTCCCAGATGAGCTTCCAGGAATTCCACCAGATAGGGAGATTGATTTCGGGATTGATGTATTGCCAGATACTCAGCCAATATCTATTCCTCCATACAGAATGGCGCCAGCAGAGTTAAGAGAGTTAAAGGAGCAGCTAAAGGATTTATTAGAGAAGGGGTTCATACGACCGAATGTGTCACCGTGGGGTGACCCGATTCTTTTTGTCAGGAAGAAGGATGGGTCGCTCCGAATGTGCATTGATTATCGGCAACTCAACAAAGTCACCATAAAAAATAAGTATCCTTTGCCTCAGATAGATGATTTGTTCGACCAATTGCAAGGTGCAAGATTCTTCTCCAAAATTGATCTACAGTCAGGATATCACCAATTGAAGATTAGGGAGCAGGATATTCCCAAGACCGCTTTCAGAACTCGCTATGGTCACTTTGAATTCTTGGTCATGTCTTTTGGGCTAACCAACGCCCCGACAGCTTTTATGGATCTTATGAATCGTATCTTCAAGCCATTTCTAGACTCCTTTATGATTGTTTTCATTGACGACATCCTTGTTTATTCGCGAAGCCGGGAGGATCATGCCTATCACCTCAGGGCAATTTTGCAGACTCTTCATCAGCACCAGTTGTACGCTAAATTCTCAAAATGTGAATTTTGGCTGGAGTCCATCACTTTTCTGGGTCATGTTGTTTCCAGTGAGGGGATTCAGGTGGACCCCCAGAAGATTATAGCGGTGAAGGATTGGCCTAGACCCATGACCCCGACGGAGGTTCGTAGCTTCTTGGGTTTAGCCGGATACTACCGGAGGTTTGTGGAGGGATTCTGTACCCTCGCCTCCCCATTGACTAAATTGATGCAGAGAGCAGTTAAGTTATAATGGTCCGACGCTTGTGAGAGATGCTTGTGAGGGAAGTTTTCAAGAATTGAAGTCAAGGTTGACCTCGGCACTGATATTGGCCTTGCTAGAAGGCACGAAAGGATTTGTGGTTTATTGTGATGCCTCCAGGTTGGTTTGGGGTGTGTATTGATGCAACATAGGAAGGTTATCGCGTATGCTTCAACGCAACTCAAGAATCACGAGAAGAATTACCCGACACATGATTTGGAGCTAGCAGTAATTGTATTTGCCTTGAAAATATGGTGGCATTACCTTTATGGGGTCCATGTGGATGTGTTCTCAGACCACAAGAGTCTCCAATATTTGTTCAAATAGAAGGAGTTAAATTTAAGCCAGCGGTGGTGGTTAGAATTGCTTAAGTGTTATGATATGAACATCTTATACCATCTAGGTAAGGCGAATGTTGTGGCTGACGCCCTCAGTCGAAAATCCATGAGTAGTTTGGCTCACTTGGGGGCGGATCAGAGGCTCCTAGCTTGGGAGGTCTATCAGTTGGCCAGTCTTGGCGTTTACATTTTGACCTCAAATGAGGAGGAGGTTATGGTGCGCAATAGAGCAGAATCATCACTTGTAGCGGAAGTCAAGGAAAAATAGTTCATCGATCCAGCATTGGCACAGATGAAGGAGGCAGTTCTGAACAACAAAACTTCGGCATTCTCACTCGACGCAATGATGATGTGCTACGATGTCAAGGAAGGCTATGTGTTCCAGATGTGGATAACCTTTTGGAAAGAGTAATGGCGGAGGCTCATCATTCTAGGTATTCGGTGGATCCGGGTTCTACAAAAATGTATCACGATCTCAAGGAAATTTATTGGTGGAATGGTATGAAGAGGGGTGTGGCTGACTTTTTATCTAAATGTCTAAATTATCAGCAAGTAAAAGCTGAGCATCAACGACCCGGTGGGTTAACCCAGCTTATGGAAATACCAATGTGGAAGTGGTAGATGATCAACATGGATTTTGTGGTAGGATTACCTCGCACTCAGCGAAAGTTCGACTCCATTTGGGTGATAGTGGATCGACTCACCAAATCAGCTCACTTCTTTCCAGTCAAGTCTACCGATACCGCAGAATAGTATGCTCGGTTGTACATCAAGGAAATAGTGAGGCTTCATGGTACTATGCTCTCTATTATTTTGGATTGAGGGGATCAGTTCACAGCTAATTTTTGGAAGATATTTCAGCAAGGTTTGGGTACCCAGGTGAATCTTAGCACGACTTTCCATCCGCAGACCGATGGTCAAGAAGAGCGGACTATTCAGATGCTTGAAGATATGTTGCAGGCTTGTGTCTTGGACTTCAAAGGTAATTGGATGATCACCTGCCCCTTATAGAATTTTCTTACAATAACAGCTTTCATGCTAGAATTCAGATGGCCCCATTTGAGGCATTATACGGAAGAAGGTGTAGGTCTCCAATTGGGTGGTTCGAAGTGGGCGAAGCAGAACTGATAGGGCCAGATCTTGTACACCAGGCTATGGAGAAAGTTAAAATCATTCAAAAAAGGATGAAGACTGCTCAAAGTCGCCAAAAGTCTTATGCAGACGTTCGTTGGAGGGAATTGGAATTTCAAGTTAATAATTGGGTGTTCTTGAGGGTATCCCCTATGAAGGAAATCATGCGTTTCGGGAAGAAAGGTAAGTTGAGTCCTAGGTATTCCGGGCCGTATCGAATCGTTCAAAGTATAGGGCAGGTGGCCTATAGGTTGGAATTGCCTCCCGAAATGTCATTAGTGCACCCGATGTTCCACGTGTCCATGTTGAAGAAAGTGGTTGGAGATCCATCCACCATCGTGCCAGTCGAGACTATCGAGGCTAATGAAGACTTGTTGTATGAAGAGTTTCTGGTTGCCATTCTTGATATACAAGTCCGTAATTTGAGAAATAAGGAAGTTGCCTCAGTCAAGGTGTTGTGGCGGAGTCAACGAGTTGAGGAAGCTACGTGGGAAGAGGAGAAGGAAATGAAAGAGAAATATCCCCATCTGTTTGATCAAATTTAAAAGAAATAATGTGACCTTTCTATCTCTAAAACAACTATCATTGTGTACGAGTTGTTTCCTTCCTAATACTAGTGAAGTTCCTCTAGTTGTGCAAGACTTATAGGTGTTGTGATTATTTTACGTCATGTGAACATCTATTTGGTAAATGAAAGTTTGGAAAAGACTCTTGTGATAAGTAATCAATTAATGTTTGTATAAGTTGATAACAAACTACTTGTATGCATGTAGGATGTTGAAATGGTTAGACTATGTAGAACTCATTGAGATAACTGATTCATAAGAAAAACGTATCAAGTGATCAAATGTGTGCAATTGTTAAGGTAGGAAATTGTATGACAGTTGTAGGGATGGTTGTAATCCTGTTATGGTGTTTGGAATTTGTGTTTCGGGGGCCCTCTGTTAGGTAGATATGTCCATAATACAAAGAAAACTCTGGCGAAACTTTTCTAAAATATGGGAGTTAGCGAAAATTTTGAGGGTCTGCATATCATGCTTTTTAAACCAACTAACTTTCAAAAATCCTCATTCGAGGACGAATGATTTTAAGTGGGGGAGCATGTAAGGCCCCATAAAAATCTTGTGCTCAAAACCCAGTAGCTCGTAGTGCCAAGGTCCAAATATGTGTTCGGACCCCTTTTACTGATTTTGCACTTAAAAATCAAAAGAATCGATTTTTCAAAAAATTGGTCATTATGCGGTCCAGAATGTGGTCGCAGATCAGCTATGCAGACCGTATTTCTGCCGCAGAGTGAAGCAGAAGAATTGTCAAAATTGATGTTGAAAATGCAGTCCATTATGCGGCCGCATAATCAATATGCGGATCGCATAATCGTCGCATAAATTCCTCAAGGATTTGTGGAGGTCAATTCAGCGGTGCAAAATGCGATCGCATAATAGGAATGCGGACCGCATTCCTGTCGCAGACCCAGGCAGACCTTCAGGATTTTGGGGGCATTTATGCGGTCCAATATGCGGACCGCATTTTGATTCTGCGATCACAGAATGCGACCGCAGATTTTCTCGGGCTTCTATTTTTCTAAATTTTAAAGCCTGAACCCTTTTTAATAAAACACCTCAACCCCCTCATTTTAACAATCTTGCTGAATAATTAAGAGAGAGGAAGAGAGGTTCTTGAGAGATAAAGTCATCTTCTCCAAAATTTGGTTCTTCAAAAGCCGGGAAATTTCAAGCTTATCTTCATACCCCCTTTCCTTACAGGTAAAATCCCTAATTTCTCCCATTGAATTTCTGGTTTAAACTAAGAGGGGGAGTCTCATGCATTAGTCCTTAAAATAATGGTTGAAATCACGCATGCACGTCTATTAAAAAAAAACCTAAAATCTAGTAGGAGGAATTGGGTAGGGGTAAAGGAGTATTCGAAGAGGGGTTGATAACCTAAATGAGTTTGAATAGCAATTGTGAACTTCAATTCTAAGTTATGTGTATTAATTTGTGCACTATATTGACGTTGCTAGATTTTT